>PVKV010022782.1:0-34612 GCA_004027835.1 Alouatta palliata | reverse complement strand
CCCCTCTGCTCTCCCCCCTCCCCCCTTCCCTCCTCCCCTCCCTTCTCCACCCTTCCCTTCCTGCAGGGTCTCATCTGTCACCCAGGCTGGAGTGCAGTGACACGATCATGGCTCACTGCAGCCTCTACCTCCCACGCTAAGCAGCCTCCCAAGTAGCTGGGACTACAGGTGCATTCCACCACACCCAGCTAACTTTATGTTTATATTTTGTAGAGATGAGGACTCACTGTGTTGCTCAGGCTGGTCTCAAACCCCTGGGCTCCAGCGATCCACTCACCTCAGCCTCTCAATGTGCGAGGATTACAGGCCTGAACCCCCATGCCAGGCCTTTCATACGTAGGTTAATAGCAAATTGTTTTATATGACTCAACAAGAAATAAATCATTTTCTTCTGGTAATCTGAACAAAGTGAAAAGAAATTCTGAGTCTTTATCCACTGAGCGTCTAGTAATAATCTGTGTCTCCAGGCTGGCGTGCAGTGGCTAATGCCTATAATTTTGGAGGCTTAGGCAAGCAGACTGTTTGAGCCCAAGAGTTCAAGACCAGCCTGGGCAACATGGCGAAACCTCATCTCTACCAAAAATGCAAAAAATTAGCCGGACGTGGTGGTGCATGCCTGTAGTCCCAGCTACTTAGGGGGCTGAGTGGGAGGATCGCTTTTCTCCTGTTTAGACAAGGTCTCACTCTGTCACTCAAGCTGGAGGGCCGTGGCACAATTACAGCTCGCTGAACATCAAACTCCTGGGCTCAGACGATCCTCTTGCCTCAGCCTCCTGAGTAGCTAGGACTGCAGGTGTGCACCACCACCCTACTAATATTCTGATGTTTGTAGAGACAGGGTCTCCTTGTGTTGCCCAGGCTGGTCTCAAACTGCTGGCCTCAAGTGATCCTCCCAAGGTGTTGGCATTATAAGCATGAGCCACTGTCCCCACCAATATTTTCAATGTCTCTCTCGTACATAATCTTGTTTAGAAAACTCTTGTTTTACGTGCCTTCAATAGGCAGTCAGGGTTAATGTAAATTGTTGATTGTTCACAGATAATTTTGTCAGCAACAATCAAATATACAATCCAAAACTTATATGGTTGCCCAAACTATTCTGAAAAAATAGATTTTGAATTTTAATATCTAAATCTAGCTTACTGGCCAAGTGCGGTGGCTCACACCTGTAATCCCAGCACTTTGGGAGGCCGAGGCAGGTGGATCACCTGAGGTCAGGAGCTTGAGACCACCCTGGCCGACATGGTGAAACCCCATCTCTACTAAAAATACAAAAATTAGCAGGGTGTGGTGGTGCACCTGTAATCCCAGCTACTCAGGAGGCTGAGGCAGGAGAATCACTTGAACTCGGAAGACAGAGATTGCATTGAGCCAAGGCTGCACCACCACCAGCCTGAGCAACAGAACGACGCTCTCAAAATCAATCAATCAAGCTTACTACCCCGTTCATTGTATCTTAAAAGTGCTCCTGTTTAAAGGTCTTGGTAAAATATCTGCAACAAATTGGCCATCTTTGTACAAACAGTTTAGTTTTCATTTGAATGCCCAGCAGGCTGAGATTAGAAATTGTTATAAAATAAATCTATTTTAATGTGGTTCATTTAACTGACTTAACTAATATATTATCAGACTTGAATGGAACTTTTCAGGGAATTTAGTTTGACTTCTTTGTATTTTTAAGGCTTTCAGATTTTATAGAAAAGAAACTCTTGGCCAGGCTAGGTGACTCACCCCTATAATCCCGGCACTTTGGGAGGCTGAGGTGGGTGGATCACGAGGTCAAGAGATCGAGACCATCCTGGTCAACAAGGTAAAACCCCATCTCCACTAAAAATACAAAATAATTAGCTGGGCATGGTGGCGTGCGCCTGTAGTCCCAGCTACTCGGGAGGCTGAGGCAGGAGAATTGCTTGAACCCAGGAGGTGGAGGTTGCAGTGAGCCGAGATTGTGCCATTGCACTCCAGCTTGGGTTAGCAAGAGCAAAACTACATCAAAAAAAAAAAAAAAAAAAAAGAGAGAGAGAGAGAGAAAAGAAACTCTCAGTGAAAAGAATAGTGTTAATTAACATTATTTTCCCACTATTTAAAAAAGATTATTTTTTAATCAATAATATATGCACATGGTACAAAATTCAAAAGTTACAACAGCTATATAGTGAAAAGGCAGCCTTTTTCCTTTCTTTCCCTCCAGCCACCTGATATCCCTCTCTAGACAGAGTTATCAGTTTTTTTCTCTCTACTTTTTAAAAACCAGATGCAAAAAGTTCTTTGAGCAGTGTCTGGTTACCTTCCTTTTAGAATAACCAGAAAAATGGCATAGCACAGCATCTTTCCAGAATCCTGTACAAAACGTTCATTTTACATATAACGCGTGGAGAAAATGAAATCTGCTTCTTTTTCACCGAGCCCTGGAACGGTCTTCTACTGCATATTGGACAATAATGATAGTAAGCTATCATTATATATAACTACAATGACCATATTTGTATATTTTAAATAAATAGAAAACTGGTTTCATTAAAATTAAAGATAATGAAATAGTCCCCAAATTATTTGATAATCATTTTTGTATATACTATTTCTCTGATTTGCTAATTCTTGAATGAAAATTTCTCATGAATTTATATAGGAATTGAAAACAATCTAATTTCCCCTAACTGGAAATCAATCCTGCTTTTCTAATTTTTTTTTTTTTTTTTTTTTTTTTTTTTTGAGATGGCGTCTCACTCTGTCGCCCAGGATCTCGGCTCACTGCAACCTCCACCCCCTGGGTTCAAGCAATTCTCCTGCCTCAGCCTCCCAAGTAGCTAGAATTACAGGTGCCCACCACCATGCCTGGCTAATTTTTTTGAATTTTTAGTAGATACGGGATTTCCCCATGTTGGCCAGGCTGGTCTTGAACTCCTGATCTCAGGTGATCTGCCCACTTCGGCCTCCCAAAGTGCTGTGATTACAGGCGTGAGCCACCGCGCCCAGCCTCTGATCAACATGTTATTAATGCTTGAGACCAGAGCAGTGAGTATAATACGGCGGGACTTAACTATTGAATAAATAATTGAATGAATAAGGATATTTGTATTGTGCCGATCATATCTTTATTTATTTTATTTTATTTATTTTGAAACAAAGTCTCACTCTGTCCCCCAGGCTGGAGTGCAGTGGCATTATCTCGGCTCACTGCAACATCTGCCTCCCAGGCTCAAGCTATTCTCATGCCTCAGCCTCCTGAGTAGCTGGGATTATAGGTGTGTGCCACCTTACTTGGACTTTTAGTAGAGACGGGGTTTCACCGTGTTACCCAGGCTGGTCTCGAACTCCTGACCTCAGGTGATCCACCCACCTTGGTCTCCCAAAGTACTGGGATTACAGGTGTGAGCCACCACACCCGGCCTGATCATATCTTTGGCTGTCACAAAGTTTAAAGTCATTGTAATCATACCGAACAACAAATTTACGATTAAGAAGTTATAATAGGCAAATATAATAGGTCAAATCTAAAGCAATGCAATTTAACAGGGATAAATGTTAAATCCTAAACATAGGCTTCCACAATTATTGTAACATGAAAAGATATGAGCATTAAGGCTTGAAGTGTGGATGGAAGGAAAGAGAGAGAAAAGAAGGGAGGAAGGGGAATAGAAAGCCAGCTTTATACTTTAGTGGATGAGAACCTCAAAATGTGGCCAGTTATATGCTACAGCGGCTGAATGAAATGCATAGATAATTAGCGAGCAAAGTAAGGGAGAGGAGTCCTATTTGCTGTGTAATAGTCAGACTTCAACTGGAGTATGTTTCAAATTCTGGATACCCCATGGTAACGGGAACAGTGACAATCTGTAGAGAATGCATAGGAAAGGAACTAGGGTGATGAGTAGATCTGTGACACACGATGGTATATGGAAAATAAATCGTATCTACAGGACAGTCCTAGACCATAGACTCCCGGGGTCTGAAAAATCCTCAGAGATTATCTCACCTCCCTGTCCACCTGCAGATTGAATCATGACTTGTAACTTTCACGCGTATCTCAATGAGATCGTAACATAGAATTGTTGGTCTGGAACCTGGATGAGTGGTTCTCAGAGTGTGGACCCCAGAGGAGCAGCGTCAGTATTAGCTGGGATATTGTTAGAAATATATGAAACCAACAAACGAAATATACCAAACACCTGGATCCCACTGCAGCTCTACAGAATCAGAAACCGTGAGGGCAGGGCTCAACATTCTGTAGTTTAACAAGCCCGCCAGGTGATTCTGATGCATGAGAAAGTTGAGAACCATTACACATCATCAGATGCAGGTATTTAGCCTAAAATCTCTTCTTTAAATTGAATATGATTATTATTTTTGAGTTCGAGTCTCTGTTGCCCAGGCTGGAGTGCAGTGGTGCAATCTTGGCTCACTGCAACCTCTGCCTCCTACAGTCAAGTGATATTTGTGCCTCAGCCTTCTGAGTGCCTGGGAATACAGGCATGTGCTACCATGCCAGGCTAATTTTTGTAAATTTTTTTTTTTTTTTTTTTTAGAGACAGAGTTTCACCATATTGGTTAGGCTGGTCTTGAACTCTGAAACTGAAACTCAGGTGATCCGCCTGCCTCGGCCTCCCAAAGTGCTGGGATTACAGGCGTGAGCCACCGCGCCTGGCCTAATTTTTGTATTTTTAATAGAAACGGGGTTTCACCATGTTGGCCAGGCTGGTCTCGAACTCCTGACCACAGGTGATCTGCCCACCTTGGCCTCCCAAAATGCTGGGATTATAGGCATGAGTCACCGCACCGGGCCAGATTTTTCACTCTTGAGTTGAGTTTCTTGTATATTCTGCATATTAGCCTCTTGTCAGATGAATAGTTTGTAAATATTTTCTCCCATTCAACAGGTTATCTCTTCATTCTGTTGATTGTTTCCTGTGCTGTGTGGAAGACTTTTAGTTTAATATGGTCCCATTTGTCTATCTTTTCTTTTTTTTTTTTTTTTGAGTCAGTGTATTCAACGATTTGTCTATTTTTGTTTTAGTTGCCTCTGCTTTTGAGGTCTTATCCATAAAATATTTGCCTAGACCATTTAAGTGGAAGTTGTATGTGTGTGAAAAAATATATATATATCTGCCTAGGCAATGTCCTGGAGTGTTTCCTGCATGTTTTCTTCTAGGAGTTCTATAGTTTGGGGTCTTAAATTTAGGTCTTTAATCCATCTTGAGTTGATTATTGTGTATAGTGAGAGACAGAGGTCTACTGTCATTCTTTTGCCTATGCATGTCCAGTTTTCCCAGCACCATTTATTGAAGAGTGTCCTTTCCTCAGTGCATATTATTGGTACTTTTGTCAAAAATCAGTTGGCTGTAAATATGTGGGATTTACTTCTGAGTTCTCTATTTTGTTCCATTGGTCTATGTGTCTATTTTTATACCAGTACAATGCTGTTTGGGTTATTGTAGCCTTGTAATATGTTTACAAGTCAGATAGTGTGATGCCTCCAGCTTTGTTCTTTTTGCTCAAGACTGCTTTGGATATTCAGGCTCCTTTTTGGTTTCATATAAATTTAAGGGTTGTTTTTCTTTTTGTGAAGAATGTCACTGGTATTTCGGTAGACTGCATTAATCTGTAGATTGCCTTGGGTAGTATGGATATTTTAACAATATTAATTATTCCAGTCCATGAGCATAGGATATCTTTCCTTTTGTTTGTGTAGTCATCAATTTCTTTCATTAGTGTTTTGTAGTTTTCCCTATAGAGAGCTTCCACATTCCTGGTTAAATCTGTAGGGTTTTTGTGTGTGCATAATTATTATAAACGGGATTGCCTTCTTGATTTCTATTTCAGCCAGTTCTTCATTGGTGTATAGATACATTACTGATTTTTTTTTCTTTTTGAGATGAAGTCTGGCTCTGTTGCCCAGGCTGGACTGGTGTGCAGTGGCACGATCTTGGCTCACTGCAACCTCTGCCTCCTGGGTTCAAGCGATTCTCCTGCCTCAGCCTCCCAAGTAGCTGGGACTACAGGCGCATGCCACCACACCCAGCTAATTTTTATATTTACAGTAGAGATGTGGTTTCACCATATTGGCCAGGCTGGTCTCAAACTCCTGACCTTGTGATCTGCCCGCCTTGGCCTCCCAAAGTGCTGGGAGGCCAGCTAACACTACTGATTTTTGTATGTTGATTTTGTATGCTGACACTTTACTTAATTTGTCTGTTGGTTCTAAGAGTTTTGTGGTGGAGTCTAGGTTTTTCTATTTTTTTTCTTTGTATAAGGAGTCTGACGCCATACAGGTTTTTGTAAATATAAGCATGTCATCTGTAAAGACGGAAAATTTGACCTCTTCTTTTCCAATTGGATGCCTTTTTCCTCTCTCTTGACTTATTTGTCTTGCTGGGATTTCCAATACTATGCTGAATATGAGTGGTAAAAGTGTAAATTCATACTATGTTGAATATGAGTGGTAAAAGTATAAATCCATCTTATAACCTTTTAATTAATACAGTACTTTCAATGTCAGGCAGAGTTTGTTTCTGTTGCTTGTGATAAAAAGCAAGAAAGATATATATCTACCTTCCTTAGTGCACATTGTATATTCAGTGAGATTTCTGGCTTATTATATCTCAGGTGATCCTCCCGTCTCAGGGATTACAGCATGAGCCACCACACCCAGCGCACTCCTGGGCTTTAATTTACCACTTACTTGCTATATAAGCAAGGACAAGTAATTTAATCTCTACGGGTTCCTCACCTTTAAAATGGGGATAATAATAGAATCTTATTTCCCAAGGTTGTTTTGAAGTTTAAATGAGTTAATACCTTGCCAGACATGCAGTTCACATGAAGTAAGTGTTCATCGTTATTTATCTTCACAGCACTCTCACTGTGAAGCAGCAAACAGTCCAGAGTCTCTGAATTTAGAATTTAGGTTCTAGGCTTCTAAACGATGGATTCCAACATAGCACATCACTTTTCCGTCCAGCAAAAATCCTGCTTATTCATCAGTGACTCAAACTCAAGAATCCCTTTCTCTCTGAGCCACTCCTCATCTCTGTGTGACCCTGCTACACAATCAACAATCAACATGCTTTTTTTTTTTTTTTTTTTGAGACAGAGTCTTACTCTGTCACCCAGGTTGAAGTACATTAGCGGGATCTCGGCTCATTGCAACCTCTGCCTGCCAGGTTCAAATGATTCTCCTGCCTCAGCCTCCTATGTAGCTGGGATTACAGGTGTGCACCACCACACCCGGCTAATTTTTATATTTTCAGTAGAGATGGGTTTCACTATGTTGGCCAGGCTGGTCTTGAACTCCTGACCTCAAGTGATCCACCCGCCTTGCCCTCACAATGTGCTGGGATTATAGGCGTGAGCCACCGCACTGGGCCTCAACATGCTTAATTGAAGATGTCATTGATTGTAAGGGGAACCATTGTTTTGTGCATCATTAAGGAAAAAAACCTGTCAATAATAATTGTGAGGCCCAGCACAGTGGCTCACGCCTGTAATCCCAGCACTGTGACAGCCTGAGACAGGCAGAACACCTGAGCCCAGGAGTTCGAGACCAGCCTGGGCAACACGGCAAAACCCTATATCTACTAAAAATACAAAAAATTAGCTGAGCACGGTGGTGTGCACCTGTAGTCCCAGCTACTTGGGAGGCTGAGGTGGGAGGATTGCCTGAGTCTTGGAGGCAGAGGTTGCAGTCAACCGAGATCATACCACTGTGCTGAAGCCTGGATGACAGAGTGAGACCCTGTCTCAAAATTAATAATAATAATTATTATTATTTATTATGAGACACCGTCTATTGTAAGATGCATCTGGATTTCAGAGACATTAGTGTACATCTTAGAATAAATGAAACAAGATACTCCTTCCCTTAACTGGGCGGGGGTGGCATGATGTGAATATCTCTAACAAGCACACATTGTACTGTATTGTAGTTGGTTGTTACTGGGGCTGCTTTCCCTAGTCGCTGTGAGTAACTTTAGGATAGGGAATATAGCTGACTTACTTTGCTATTTCAGTGCTTACTACTGTGCTTGGCGCAAGATAGATATTCAATACCAAGTGGCTTAATGTGAATTGCAATCCTAGTACATAGCATCATAGTAGACACTGTGAGGAGAACACTGAAAACGGAAGATACGTGGCTGACTCTGCATAGTAAGAAAACTTCAGTGACCCGACAGCTCAACTAGACACACACTGGCAAATTAGTCATCTTGCTTTGAGGCACAGAAAAATAAAAGATGTCACAGACCGCCTTCCATATTGGCACTACTTTCTGCAGGACACAGGGACCTTACCTTGCTTGGAATTGTAGCAAATACATATACACCTTATATAGGTTTTCAGAGACAGATGGGCATTTTGCCAGCAGTGACGATGAACAATAGTCCTAGAGGCTTGAAGATGTCCACTTTCAAATTAAATATAACGAAGGACACGTTCCTCTCTAGGGTGCTTTTGGATACACCTATTCTCTGGTTTCTTTTCCCTCCTTCTGAAGGCCTTGAATGACCTGCCTTTTAAAGTATAAAAATAGGTGCCCAGACTAGGCTTTGAAACAGTTCAAGAACACAGCATCACAGGAATCCCAGATTCTATAAAAATTTTGGCCGCATTTTCTTTTTTCTTTTCCTTTTGAGATGGAGTCTCACTCTGTCTCCCAGGCTGGAGTGCTGTGACGCAATCTCCGCTCATTGCACCCTCCGCCTCCTGGGTTCCAGCAATCCGACTTCAGCCTTCCAAGTAGCTGGGATTACAGATGCCTGCCACCACACCCAGCTAATTTTTGTGTATTTAGTAGAGACAGGGTGTCACCATGTTGGCCAGGCCAGTCTCAAACTCCTGACCTCAAGTGATCCGCCCGCCTCAGCCTCCCAAAGTACCGGGATTACAGGTGTGAGCCACTGTGCCCGGTTTGCAGCAGTTTCATCCCTGCAATTACTGTGACTTTGTCATCATTTCAAAAGCAATACCACTGTTTTTTTATTTTGTTTTGTTTGTTTTTGCTCACCTTTCATCCACTGATTAATTTTTTTTTTTTAAGACATAGTCTTGCTCAGGTCGCCCAGGCTGGAATGTAGTGGTGTGATCTCGGCTCATTGCAACCGCTGCCTCCCAGGTTCAAGTGAATCTCCTGCTTCCGCCTCCTGAGTAGCTGAGACTGTAGGCATGCACAATCACTCCCAGCTAATTTTTATATTTTTAGTAAAGATGGGGTTTTACCATGTTGGCCAGGCAGCTCTCAAACTCCTGACCTCAAGTGATCTGCCCACCTCAGCCTCCGAAAGTGCTGGGATTACAGGCATGAGCCACTATGCTGGGCTTCAATTAATTGTTTTATTTCTATTTTTATGTTTTTGTAGAGACAGGGTTTTCCTATGTTGCCCATGCTGGTCTTGAACTCCCAGGCTGAAGAGATCCTCCTATTTTGGCCTCCCAAAGTGCTGGGATTACAAACGTGAGCATTGCATCCAGCCAAACAATCTTTAAACAAAAAGGAAACTTCAAGTAGTGCAGAAAAACTGCTTCTAGAACCTTCTCTGTTGTCCTCAAGCATGCACACTGCAAACTGGTGTTCTGAGGAACACAACTGAACCACCTGGAAAATGTGCTGAAAATGAACTTCCTCTCTCTCCACTGACAAGGAATCTTTAAAGGAAGTTCTTGGCTGGATTTCTCAATGACATGACAGCTATAGATGAATGTTGAGTCTACTTTCCCTTTCTCTTTAGGTGTATAAAGCCAAAGAGAGGCAGGAGCAGTGGTCTGCGCCTTTAATTCCAGCACTTTGGGAGGCCGAGGCAGGTGAACCACTTGAGGTCAGGAGTTCAAGACCAGCCTGGCCAACATAGTAAAACCCTGTCTCTACTAAAAGCATAAAAATTCGTGGTGGTCGGCACCTGTAATCCCAGCTACTTGGGAGACTGAGGCAGGAGAATCGTTGGAACCCAGAAAGCAGAGGTTGCAGTGAGCTGAGATTGAGCCCCTGCACTCCAGCCTGGAAGACAGAGTGAGACTCTGTCTCGAAGAGAAAAATAAATGAAACTAAACAGAAGAGAGTGGCTGGTCCATGTAACACTATGTATATGCCTTACCCACATTTTCCTTCTAAGACATGTGTATGCTCCATGTATGTCACCTTGCTTTGTATCATATGATCCTGTAACCTTGGCCACACCAGACTGTACTCTGAAACAGCTCCTCCAAAGCCAGTGGGGTATACTGAAGCATGGTGGCACACGCCTGTAATCCCAGCAACCAGGGAGGCTGAGGCAGGAAAATCGCTTGAACTCAGGAGGCAGGGGTTGCAGTAAACCAGAGATCATGCCATTGAAAGAAAGAAAGGAAGAAAGAAAGAGAGAGAGAGAAGGAGGGAGGGAGGGAAGGAAAGAGGGAGGGAAGCAAGGCAAGAAGGAGGGAAGGAAGGAAGGAGAAAGAAAGAGACGGAGAGACAGAGAAAGAAGAAAAAAAGAGGAAAGAAAGAAGGAAGGAAAGAAGGAAAAAGGAAGAGAAAGAAAAGAAAAAAGAAAGGAAAGAAACAAAGGGAATGGAATCTGAGGAAACGAGGTAGCAGCGTGGGCATGACACTAAAGCCAGTGCGGAAGCCTCAGCTCCAGAGAGAAGGTCACTGAGCTGCCATTGCTTTTTTACTTTATTATTTATTTATTTATTTATTTCCGCCTCCTACCAGCAGAAAGCCATTGCTTTTTTAAAAAAATTTTATTTTTTAGGCCAGGCATGGTGGTTCATGCCTGTAATCCAAGCACTTTGGAGGCCAAGGCAGGCAGATCACCTGAGGTTGGGAGTTCAAGACCAGCCTGACCAACATGGTGAAACCCTGCCTAAAAAAAACAATAAAATAAAATAAAGAAAAAAAATTTTTATTTTTTGAGACGGAGTCTTGGTCTGTTGCTCACTGGAGTGCAGTGACGCGATCTTGGCTCACTGCAACCTCTGTCTCCTGGGTTCAAGGGATTCTCCTGCCTCAGCCTCCTGAGTAGCTGGATTACAGGCGTGCACCACCACACCTGGCTAATTTTTTGTATTTTTAGTAGAAACGGGTATTCACCATCTTGGCCAGGTTGGTCTCAAACTCCTGATCTGGTGATCCACCCGCCTTGGCCTCCCAAAGTGCTGGGATTGTGGGCGTGAGCCACCGTGCCCGGCCGAGCTGCCATTGCTTTTAGAAAACATTGGTTGGAATTACTGTTTTCTATGAAGCCTGCATTTTCTGCTGGTGAGACATTTCTTTGTTTCTTTACTTTCCTGGCGTTTTTATGTATTTTAAAATAACTTTAAAAGTTATTAATATGATACATGTTTATTGAACAAATCTCAAACAACAAAGAAATTCATTTTGGTATACGTCAAAGTCCCTTTTTCCTTCATGTTAATATTCCAAAGACAGCCACTATTAAAAGTTTTGGTGTAATATTCTTGCATATTTATTTTAATATAGCAGGCTCTGTAACTTGCTTTATTTATTTAGCAATAAATTATAAAGAGAAAGATATAAATTATACTTTTCAACATCTGCATAGTTTTCCATTGCATGGATATACCACATTTTACTTAACCAATCTGATACTGATGAATGTGCGGGCTATTTCAAGTTTTCAAAATAACAACCAAAAATACAAAGGTCAGCCAGATGCAGTGGCTCATGCCTGTAATCCTAGCACTTTGGGAGTCTGAGGCGGGCAGATCACCTGAGGTCAGGAGTTCAAGACCAGCCTGGTCAACATAGTGAAACCCCATCTCTACTAAGAATACAAAAATTAGTTGGGTGTGGTGGTGCGCACCTGTAATCCTAGCTACTCAGGAGGCTGAGGCAGGAGAATCACTTGAACCTGGGAGGCGGAGGTTGCAGTGAGCTGAGATCACGCCACTGCACTCTAGCCTAGGCAACAGAGCAAGACTCTGTCTCTAATAATAATAATAATTCCTATAAGTCTACATGCCATGTACCAAGGACTCAAAGAGAATTAAGACATAGTCCTCAATTTCAAGGACAGGACAGATCTATGAAAAATAAACTAGAAACACAGAGCTAGGGGCAACTAACCTGTCCTGATGGACCTGGGGTGGATTTCACAGAGATGACATTTACATGCAGACTTTCCAGATGCAAAAAGAAGGGGAAAGCATTTCAGGCAAAGGCACAGGAGTGTAGAATGATCTGGCAAATCTAGGGGATGTGATTGATGACAGAAGTTCCATGCTTTGGGAAGACAATGGTAACACAGGTTTTGTCAGAAGTGTTCCATCTGACCAGCATCTTTTATGAGCCACGTCTCAAACTGGGTGCTTTATTTCTGTCTTCTTTCCCTGTCTGGAACGTGTTATCCAATATGGAAGTCACTGGCCACCACATGTGGCTATTGAGTGCTTCAAACATGGTGAATGTGACTGAAGAACTGAATTTTTAATTTCATTTTAACTTAAATGTAAAAATGGATATACTTGATTTAGTTGTTGGAAAATTTTTAGTATGTGAGGAATAATTTGGTTATGTGAATCTACTTTTTCAACTATAAATTTTATGCACTCTAAATATAGATCAGGCTGGGTGCAGTGGCTCATGTCTGCAATCCCAGCACTTTGGAAGGCCGAGGCGGAAGGATTGCTGAAGGTCAGGAGTTCGAGACTAGCTTGGCAAACATGGTGAAACCCCATCTCTACTAAAAATACACACACACACAAAATTAGCTGGGTATGATGGCACATACTTGTAATCCCAGCTACTCAGGAGGCTGAGGTGGGAGGGGGTCCCTTGAGCCCGGGAGGTGGAGGTTGCAGTGAGCTGAGATTGCACCACTGCACTCCAACCTGGGTGACAGAGTGACAACCTGTCTCAAAACAAAAACTAAAACAAAAAACCCAAAGAATGTAACATGTCCCATTGACGATTTTTTATATTGATTACATTTTGAAATGATATTTCAGCTATACTGGGTAAATAAAATATATTAGTAAAATTAATTTAATCCGTTTTCCTTTTTGAAATGTGGCTAGTAAAATTTCTGAATGACTTGCGTGGCTCACACTTTATTCCTGTTGACATAGCTGATCTGGACCCTCCTCACTCCTGCTTGGAACTTGGTAATAGTTCTCTAACTGTTCTTTCTGCCTTCTCTTGTTCTACAGACCCTCCACTAGTTTCATCCTCTCAAGACACTACTTTAGTTTTTTGGGATGGGGTCTCACTTTGTTGTCCAGGCTGGAGCACAGTAGTGCAATCATGGCTCACGGCAACCTCCGCCTTTTGGGCTCAAGTGATTCTCTCACCTCAGCCTCCTGCGTAGCTGGGACCACAGGTATGCGCCACCACACCCTGCTAATCTTTTCAAATTTTTTGTAGAGACGAGATCTTGCTATGGTGCTCATGCTGGTCTCGAACTCCTCAACTCAAGCAATCCTCCCACCTTGGCCTCCCAAAGTGCTGGGATTACAGGTGTGAGCCACTATGCCCAGCCTTCAAAGCACTACTATTATCAAACTAGGGTGCAAATTCCTAAATCACTTCTCAAGTCCTAGGATGTCAGCTCCCTTCTCCCTGGTCAGCCTGCTTCATGGGCCTTCTCCAGTTCATCCATCCTCCTTTCAAATCCAGCTCATTCTTTCCTTCTCTCTGGCCCAAAACCTCAGCTCCATCTTCTGATTTTTCAAGAAAAGCTAAGAACCCAGATTTCTATTTGGAAATTTCTGATTTGCAAAATGTTGAGAACTCTGACAGAGACTGCCTACCCAATATCCATTTCCCCCTTTTCTTTTTTATTTTTTTTTTAATTTTTTTTGAGACGGAGTTTCGCTCTTGTTACCCAGGCTGGAGTGCAATGGCGCAATCTCGGCTCACCGCAACCTCCACCTCCTGGGTTCAAGCAATTCTCCTGCCTCAGCCTCCCGAGTAGCTGGGACTACAGGCACGTGCCACCATGCCCAGCTAAGTTTTTTGTATTTTTAGTAGAGACGGGGTTTCACCATGTTGACCAGGATGGTCTCGATCTCTTGACCTCGTGATCCGCCCGCTTCGGCCTCCCAAAGTGCTGGGATTACAGGCGTGAGCCACCGTGCCCGGCCCGCAAGGCAATTATTAACTAGGAAAAACGCATTTAAAACATTAAATTAAAAACGATGGCCAGGTGAGGTGGCTCACACATGTAATCCCAGCACGTTGGGAGGCTGAAGTGGGCGGATCACCTGAGGTCAGGAATTCAAGACCAGCCTGACTAACATGGTAAAACCCCGTCTCTACTAAAAATACAAAAATTAGCAGAGTGTAGTGGCAGGCACCTGTAATCTCAGCTATTCAGGAGGCTGAGGCAGGAGGATCGCTTGAACCCGGGAAGCGGAAGTTGCAGTGAGCTGAGATTGCACCACTGCACTCCAGCCTGGGCAACAGAGTGAGACTCTGTCTCAAAAAAAAAAAAAAATTAAATAGTAAAAGTTAAAACACATTAGGAAAAAGAAAAAAATTGTACAGAAAAAATGTAATTAGCTGTGAACTACATAATGATGTAAATGCTATTTATGTAACAAAATAAATAAACTGATCATGGTTGCCTCTGGGCAGCGGGTTGGGAAGGTGGGGCAGGAAATGCTGTGTTTCATTATAAATGTAATGCCTCTAATGTCCTAACTTCAATTCTTTAACCTATTGGATACAAATTACATTTAAAAATTACTATCACTGGCCGGGTGCGGTGGCTCATGCTTGTAATCCCAGCACTTTGGGAGGTCGAGGCACGAGGTCAAGTGATTGAGACCAACCTGGCCAACATGGTGAAAACCTGTCTCTGCTAAAATACAAAAATTATCTGGGCATGGTGGCGTGTGCCTGTAATCTCAGCTACTCAGGAGGCTGAGGCAGGAGAATCACTTGAACCCAGGAGGCGGAGGTTGCAGTGAGCCAAGATCACGTCACTGCATTCTAGCCTGGCGACAGAGCAAGACTCTGTGTCAAAAAAAAAATTTTTTTTTACAATAACTAACTTATGTAAACAATCCCTTGGCTTTTCCAATTCTTCAGCCTGACCTTAAAGCCTCTCTACAATCTATCTCCACCCTCTCTATACAAGCTTATCTCTGATTTTGTTTTTTACCCATCTTCTACTCTTGGTTTCAGTCAAGAACTCTTCACCTGGCCCTTCCTTAACTCCTTCAAAACAATATCCACCCAGCCTGGGATGTTCTCCCTTGTATCTGATCCAGACCTTTACCAGTGGATGGAAGAAGCCAGCACTAGAGTGAAGGCTATTCTCTGAGAACATTAAGAAGCACCAAAATCTTTTTCCCTTTCTTTCATTCTCTTTTTTTTCCCTTCTTTCTCTCTTTCTCTCTTTTTTCTTTTCTTTTTCTTTCTTAAAAAAAAAAAAAGAAGCACCAAAATGTAGTGAATGAGCTCAGCAGATTGGTGGTTGGGTAAGCTAAGAAAGAATGAGTTAACACAAGAGGGATAGTCTAGATATATCTGTAAAAGTAAGTTGCTGGCCGGGCGAGGTGGCTCACGCCTGTAATCCTAGCACTTGGAAGGCCAAGGTGGGTGAATCACCTGAGGTCAGAACTTTGAGACCAGCCTGACCAATAAGGGGAAATCCCGTCTCTACTAAAAATACAAAATTAGCCAGATATGGTGGCACATGCCTGTAGTCCCATCCCAGCTACTCAGGAGGCTGAGGCCGGAGAATCGATTGAACCCAGGAGGGGGAGGTTGCAGTGAGTCAAGATCGAGCCACTGCACTCCAGCCTCAGCGACAGAGCGAGACGCCATCTCAAAAAACAAACAAAAACTAAAAAACCCATAAAGCTGGATTGTTAGCTAACAATTTTACTACGTATATCTTGCCTCCTGACTTAAACTGTAAACATTTTCAAGACAGAGACTAGGTCTTATATTTCACTGATATCCTCCCAGCAAGCCCAAGCCATGGAGTAGGTGCCCACCAAATATTATTCAAATGAATATGTCATATTTTCAATAATTCTGTGTATGTTAGATGACAATACATAGAGGCATTAAGAGCACAGGCTCTCGCTCTTCCTAGCTGTGTGCCACAAGGCAAGTTACATTCACATCCTTTCTGCCTTAGTTTTCCTATCTGTAGAGGAGGGATAATAGTTTCTCATTCATGCACATAGAATTCTTAGACTGGGACCCAACAAATGTTCAGTATATGTTATCAGTCAATAATTTTATTATTATTACAACTGCCTAGTAAAGTAAGATTATATTGACTAACCAGAGTATTTTTCCTACACATGACGTCAAATGAAATCAGAAGGTTGCTTAGTAAGCAGGACTGAAGGTGGGCACCACTAGGCCTGGCTAATTTTTGTATTTTTAGTAGAGATGAGGCTTCACCATGTTGGTCAGCCTGGTCTCAAACTCCTGACCTCGTGATCCACCCACCTTGGCCTCTCAAAGTGCTGGGATTACAGGCGTGAGCCACCATGCCTGCCCAATAATTGTGCTTTGTATACAGTTAAGCACTAATTTGATTAGTGCAACCAATAAGGGCGTTGGGATTTCAGAGAAGAGGAGCTCATAGAGAGCTGAAGCAGAGACGAAGTTGGGGTTGGACAGAACCCAGCGGAAGAGAGAGAGGATTGTAGAAAAGAAATGAGCATGGTGTCTGGGGGAAAGGGACCGACTAGACCCAGTGGGTAGAGTAGTAGGATCCACTAGCAGCTTCCTCAACAGCCTCACCTATGAAATTCTCAAGTTCAGAAGCACCTTTTTTGGGCTGCTGATCCAATGCTCTTTCCAATTCAACTTTTTTTTTTTTTTTTTGAGACAGTGTCTTGCCATGTTGCCCAGGCGAGTCTGGGGCTCCTGGGTGATCCTCCCTCCTGAGTAGCTGGGATTGCAGGTACGCATCAACCTCTGGCCAATTCACCTTTTTGTTTTTGTTTTTGTTTTTTTTTAGTCAGAGTCTTGGTTTGTCGCCCAGTCTGTAGTGCAGTGGCATGATATCTCGGCTCACTGCAACCTCCGCCTCGCAGGTTCAAGTGATTCTCCTGCCTCAGCCTCCTGAGTAGCTGGGATTACAGGCGGCTGCCACCATGCCTGGCTAATTTTTGTATTTTTAGTACAGATGGGGTTTCACTATGTTGATCTGGCTAGTCTTGAACTACTGACCTCATGATCCACCCGCTTTGGCCTCCGAAAGTGCTAGGATTATAGGCGTAAGCCGCTGAGCCCAGTCAACTCAGCTGTTAAAACAAGAAAGTGCCAACACGATAGACTGATCTTCTGGGTTGAACCCCTTCATCTCCTACATTAGGTCCTCAGAGATTCAGGGGCTAGGACACTGTGTGTCACTGGAAGGTAAACCAAAACGTGTCTTGTTCATCACCAAATCCCAGCACCTCTGACAGGGACTGCCTCTTGCAGGCACTCAGTCAATGTTTATTGAACAAGGAAGGAAAGAGCCCGCACACACAGCTGTCAGTGTGGCCCAGCGGTTAATGATGCGAGGGGCAGCAGGGTGGGGTGGAGCCCAAACTCCCCGCTTATAGTCTGGCTCTGACATGTGCCAGCTGTGAGATCTTACACAGTCACTTCACCCGTCTGTAGCTCAACCTTCTCATCCGTAAAATGGGTCTTATGAGAGTATCTTCCTCATAGGGTTATTGTGACTATTAAATGAATTAATAGACAAAAAGCACTTCAAACGGGGCTGGCATCTATTAAGAGCTACGTACGTTGCTCTTGTCAATAGAATGGGCTCCAAAGCCAGACCTTATGGTTTGAAGCCTATCTTTGCTGCTTATCAAGAGAGTGGCTTCTCTGAACTTCAGCTCTTCCATTTGCAGTGTGGATATTATACTCATATCACAGTATCCATCTCATAAGGTCATTGTAAGGATGAAATGAGTTAAATGCATACAAAGCACCTGGCACAGGCCCAGGGCATACCTCAGTAATATAAGACTGTTCTCCTTGCTTAGTCACTGGGCCTTTCCTCCTACTCCCGCTACTGCAGCTGGCAGGTGGCTAGCACATTTCTGAATTAGGCAAGACTTTATTTATGGAGTTTGTGTAGTTCTAACACTATCAGTTCCTCTTCAGCTTCCTTCTAGGGTAATCTGTACTTTAAAATAAACTTTAGACTTTTTATTATGGAATTTTCAAACATGTGTAAAACCAGAGAGAGGAACATCGTGAACCCCCAGGTATCCCTCACTCAGCTTCAGTCATTATCCATCATGCCACAATAACTTTCTCTCCTTACTCCAACTAGATTATTCTGAAACAAATTTGAGATATAATTTCATCTATAATATTTCAGTATGCATCTTTAAAATAGAAAAAAAAATTTTATTTAATATCTTAAAGCACACTCTGAGAAAAAAATATTTTCAACATAACCACAATCATATTACTACCGCTACAGATTTTTTTTTTTTTTTTTTTTTTTTTTTTTGAGACGGAGTCTCACTCTGTCACCTAGGCTGGAGTGGGGCAGTGGCACAATTTTGGCTCACTGCAACCTCTGCCCCCTGGGTTCAAGCAATTCTCCTGCCTCAGCCTCCCGAGTAGCTGGGATTACAGGGACCTGCCACCATGCCCAGCTAATTTTTGTATTTTTAGTAGAGACGGGCTTTCACTACCTTGGCCAGGCTGGTCTTGAACTCCTGACCTCATGATCCACCCACCTCGGCCTCCCAAAGTGCTAGGATTATAGGCGTGAGCCACTGCACCCAGACACTCCTACAGATTTTTATAGTAATTCCTGAATATCATCAAAAAGCCAGCCAGCATTCAAATTTCCTTGATTTTCTCATAAATTATTTTATTTTACTTTTGTTTTTTTTTTTTTTTTTCGAAATAGGGTCTTCTTCTGTCATTCAGGCTGGAGTGCAGTGGTGTGATCATGGCTCACTGCAGCCTCAACCTCCCAGGCTCAGGCAATCCCCCCACCTCAGCTTCTTGAATAGGTGGGACCACAGGCATGTGCCAGCACAACTGGCTAATTTTTTTATTATTTGTAGAGACAGGGTCTCACTATGTTGCCCAGGCTGGTCTTGAACTCCTGGCCTCAAGCGATCCTCCTGCCCCAGCCTCCCCAAATGCTGGGATTACAGGCATGAATCACTGTGCCCAGCCAAATTATTAGTTTTTTAAATTTATTATTTTTATCATGGTAAAACATACAAAACATAAAATTTACCATCTTACTCATTTTTTTCATTTCTATTTCCATCTTATTCATATTTAAGTCTACAGTGGCATTAAATCCATTCATAATGTTGTGCAAGCACCATCATCATCCATCTCCTTAACTCTTTTTTTACAATCTTAAAAAAAAAAAAAACCCAGCATCCAACTAAGGTCCAGACAGTGCTTTTGTCTGAAGTTTCTTGGTCTCTTCTGATCCATGGGTTTCACGGCCTCCTTTTCTACCCCCTTGCAATTTACTGTTGAAGAAACTGAATGATATGTGCTGTGGAGTTTCTCACTTTCTAAATTTTGCTGCTTGCTTCCCCTGATGTCATCTAATATATTCCTCTGACCCCTGGAATATTACACAGTCTTTCATAATATGTCAAAGACTTCTGTGGTTGTGTCAAAAGGACACAGGAGCACTGGCTGAAAGTGGGGTATTTTGGTCACCAAATAAATAAGTAAATAAATCCTGTAGCACATTAAGGCACGTCAAGTATGGTGACATCCACGGTTGATAGTAATGCTCCAGAAATTGATTGATTGGTTACCTTTTGAGAATGCTAAGGAAACAACTCTTTACTCCAAATATAAAGAGAAAGGATCAAGTATTTACTCTGCCTTTCCTATATGAACTGTACCTCATAATTAAACCAAATAATTGAAGGATAAAAGATCCTGCTGTTAAGTGAAAGAAATGATAAAATTAAAATGTTGCCATTTTTAGCCGGGCATGGTGGCACGCGCCTGTAATCCCAGCAACTCGGGAGGCTGAGGTAGGAGAATCGCTTAAACCCGGGAAGTGGAGGTTGCAGTGAGCCGAGATCGTGCCATTGCACTCCAGCCTGGGCAACAAGAGAGAAACTCCATCTCAAACAAAAAACAACAACCAAAAAAACTGCCGTTTTGCAATCCCTAATGAAATAAAGTATCTAAGCAATGATTATCAATGGCTGCTAAAACCAGAGGTGAAAAACTGAAGGGGAACTTTATAATGGACATTTCAGGTTGACAGGATCTGAGCCCACGATCAATCTCAACATCACTGAAAAACACCCAGCAGGTACCATGTGCACTCAGTGTGACACACTAGGAAGTTTGCAGCCTACGAAATAGACATGCCCAAAAATCTAATCTGAATCTGAACAAGCCTCTTGGTTTATCTGCCAGCTTAAAGGTAGTTTACTTTTTTTTCCAAAATAAGCAAATACTAAATGAAAAGCCAACACACATCCTTAGGCACATGTAAACTGAACACCTCCTCACGGTGAGCGCCCTAATACAGTCCTAGGAAGTACATTTAGGCCCCCCCAGTTAAAAAAACATCACATCCCCGAGGTGACAATAGCCCTGCCTATGACAAGTGGAAATTGCAGAGCGGAGGGGCCTCTGGACTTCCGGATGGGCACGGGGTATCTTTTTTTATCCTCATCTACGAGGTGCACTCGTTTCACACATGACACGGCTTTGAAACACACGGTTACTGTGTTCAGAAAAACGGTGTGACAGAGGCAAGCTGGCATCTGACAGCGGCATCATCCGTCAAGAATCCCCGTGGATGTGAAAGGCCGATGGAGGGGGCTCTGGCGCGCCCAGGCGGCTCGGCGCCACCGCGCGCGGTTGTTGTCAAGTGGGTTGGTGCCTGTCCGCGCCTGCCTCCGGGGGTCCCGCCGCGCGCTGCCCGGGAAGCGCAGGGCTGGTCGCACACGCTGCTGGCCGGCCTCGTTATTTCTTTAAACCTGTTCATCCTTATAATCGGATTCCGGAAAGCCAAGCCCCATAGGCTTCTCCCTGTGCTCCAGTCTCAAATTCTGCATTCCTGAGTAAAGGCATGTGGATTCGGATCCCATTCTGACACATAACTAAATGACACCTATTTCGAAAACCCGCAGCTCTCGAAGATTTGACCAGCTGGCCAGTAGTGCCTAACATACTGCACATTTTGGAGTCGTTTAGTTCTCTGCGTTCTACTTCAGAACGCTGGTACCTTTTTCATTACTATTATTTGTTTCAGGGATCACATAAAAACTATGAATTACAACGAATGAAATTATAATACAAAAATGGGTCCTAGAGTCTTACCTTACACAGACTATCATTATTTTTAACATACAGGAAGATTTCAAAGTCCACTGGCTTCTTTCACTTACTTCTTTGCTTTTGAATGCATAAAAGAAACAGCCAGATAACACCTTTTCAATAATTAATTTTAAAAAATTATTTGATTCCTAAACTGTAGAATTCACATCTTTTTCTGCTAAGTTCTGCCACAAGCTGGCAAAGGATCCAAGATGTGTCCTGGCATTGATCTTGGTCCTCTTTGCCATTCTCATGGAGAGGTGGTGAAGGCAGTTCCCTCTTAGTGGTAGTATTTAACCTCGGTTCTGTGAATTCGACTTTCTTGTCTTTTTTAAAGGAGATAGAGTGGGATACAATGCATGTGGCAGCTGAGTCTGAGCTTTTATGACTTGCAGGTGTGAATCTGAAGGCAAGTTTCCTCGTGCTGGATGAAAGGTAAAAGGCTCGGTTCCTGGTTTACCATCAGCTCAGGGCAGAATAATGACACGAGGCCTGACATTTAATACACCAGTGATCCCAGATATTGGAGCTAAGAGCTTTCTCAACGAAGCAGGAAGCGGAAGAACCTTACAGCAGTGTCTAACTTTAATTCACGAAAGTGAGGGAGCTGTGAGGTGAGGGTCAGCTATCGAGTGTCTCGTCAACACAAGAACTGCCAAGCAAAGAGAACCAGATGTACGTCACAAATATGAGCCCACAGAGTGCATGGGGCGTTTAAATGCAATGTCAGAGTCTGCCTGTGAAGAATTGTTTTAGATAGGTTTTTTTACCCAACCCTGGGGGACTCTGCCTCATGGGAACAGTGTCTATGCTGCAGTCTCTAAGCAAAGAATAGACTGGGATGCTTTTTGTATGTTTTATCCGCATGTTTTTTTCTCCCACTAAGTTGCCTTACCCCAGTAGCTCTCTTTTTCTAAGATATCCTAGTGGATTCTTTAGGAGGGGAGGGGAGAATGTGATTCTCATGCATAGCAGCTGTCATTTTCATGTAATTGTCCTTCTTTGTTAGTGTTGCTTACAACAAAATATTATTAATTACTTCAGTCCACTCATTATCTTGTTTTTTGGTTTGTTTTGACAACCACAAAGGGATATTACTAAGGCCGTGCTTCAAACCAGTACCGTGATGTTAAAGTTTCCAATGTGTATTTCACAAGCAATGTTGCTAAGGAGTTTTGGTGAAAAGATACAAATTATTTGTGGCCAGCATGGTGCCTCACACCTGTAATCCCAGCACCTTGGGAGGCCAAGGCAGGCGGATCACGAGGTCAGGAATTTGAGACCAGCCTGGTCAATATGGTGAAACTCTGTCTCTACTAAAAATACAAAAATTAGCTGGGCATGGTGGCACGCATCTGTAGTCCCAGCTTCTTGGGAGGCTGAGGCAGGAGAATCTCTTGAACCCAGGAGGCGGAGGTTGCAGTGAGCCAAGATTGTGCCACTGTACTCTAGACGGGGTGACAGAGCAAGACTCTATCTCAAAAAAAAAGTATTATTTGTTAAGTATCATCCTTATCATGACATCAATATGCTGAATATGTTTTCCACTTTTTCCAGTGCATTAAGAAGGCTGTGAGATTCTCAAGGTCATGGCCACCTCATTCCCTTCCAATGTTCTGACGCTGCTAGGACCGTAGGCTGTGCTTGGAGAATATTTGCTAAATAGACAAACGGCTCCTATTTCAATTTAGTTCATTTTTTTGTTATAAGAAGTGGGCACTGGTGAAAATCATGGAGCACAACTAAAAAGAAAGCTTTTAAAATTTCAGTTCTCCAGAGACTGTGGGAGGAGAGGAAGTTCTACCTCCAAAATAAAGACTTGCCTTAAAAAATAAATATGAGGAGAAACTAAAACCTGAAGTGGAGAAATGAGATACTGGGCTTGATTTAATGTGCGATGCTTGCCCACAATTAACTGGTTATCTTAATGGAACCCAAGAAGTGACTTTATCATGCTGATATTCAAAAACCAAACATGATGATTAGCTCAGTTTCCCTTAAAATAATTTGCTTGTAATTACACGTAAGCAGCTACTTAATATGCTGAATTAATTAATTTTAGAATAAATTAATCTTAATGTATACTGACACAGAGCATTATTCCATGTCTGAAAATTAACCACAATTTGTTCTTGGTTGTGAGAGAGAGCCTTCGAACTGCAAGTAATCTATGTTGGATTCTTTGACATACAAAGAAGTTATCAACTTTTAGAGCTGGAAAGAATCTTGGAAATCTCATGCTCCAACTGCTTCAGTTTATCCAGGAAGGAACTGAGGCCCAGAGTGGTGAGAGGACACGCACCAAAACACACAGGTAATGGAGTGCAGGGGTCACAAGCTCCAGCTTCTGGTCATTGATGAAGGTTCTGTCCCAATCCCAAAGTGCTGGGATTACAGGCATAAGCTCCCTTTCTGGGACAGAACCTATGTCAATTACCCCTCTAAGTATTTCATCTGGGGTTTTTCTCCCTTTCTAAAACTTTTAAAACATTGTATTAGAAAATTTCTAAATAATAATAATAATCATAGAATGCCCTCAAATTCACAGAAGCATTACGTATTATATGCAAAATTATGATACAGAGGACATTTCATTTTTTGAGACAGATGTATAAAGAAAAAAATGTAAAAGAGGTTTTGATAAACTTGCTCAAATCAAGTGTTGTTTTTTGAGTGTTGTTTTGGTTTGGTTTGGTTTTGAGGTGGAGTCTCACTCTATTGCTCAGGCTGGAGTGCAGTGGCTCAGTCTTGGCTCACTGCAACCTCTGCTTCCCAGGTTCAAGTGACTCCTGTGCCTCTGTTCCCAAGTAGCTGGGACTACAGGTGCACGCCACCATGCCCAGCTAATTTGTTAGTAGAGACAGGGTTGCTCCCCACTAAAGCCTGTTGGTCAGGCTGGTCTTGAACGCCTGGCCTTGAGTGATCGGCCCACGTTAGCTTCCCAAAGTGCTGGGATGACAGGTGCAAGCCACCACATGCTGCCATGAACTTTTCGAGTTTTAATCGTGCGTACCAACATAAAGGATCACGTTTGATAGTAAGCTAAGGGTGCAATCTTACTAAATCTAATCTAAACAATCTAAAGAGTGTCAATCAATGATTTTCAAACTTTTATTCTTAAAAATATTGCTCAGAACCATCAAACACCATAGCAGATAAAAGCGGAGCTGCGCTGGTTAAAGTTGAAAAAAGAGTCCCAGCAGCTTGGCCTCCTCTTGTTTCCTTCATTGGAGGCCATATGGCTCAGTTGGAAAAACCAGTGATTTGAAGGAATTCTTAGAAGCAGTCAGAACTAAGCGTAGACAGACAGCGGTGCATGAGTGTGCTAAGCTGTTTGCTTATGTTCACAACCAGTTTAATCACTATAGCATGATGAATTTAGCTTTGCCTCTCTGTGATGGTAAGTTCAAATATACTCTTCTCTCGCATTTTTTATTTTGTTTTGTTTTTGAGACTCCACTCTGTTGCCCATGCTAGAGTGCAGTGGTGTGATCTCTGCTCACTGCAGCCTCCGCCTCCTGGGTTCAAGTGATTTGCCACCACACCTGGCTAATTTTTATATTTCTAGTAGAGGTGGGGTTTCACCATGTTGGCCAGGCTGGTCTCAAACTTCTGACCTCAGGTGATCTGCCCATCTCAGCCTCCCAAAGTGCTGGGATTACAGGCGTGAGCCACTGCGCTGGGCCTCTGTTTCTTTTTTATAAGTTCTATATGTTTTACTTGTTCCTTCATTCTCTGTAGCAGAGTTTTAAACTATAAGGTGTGTAAGAATCACCTGGGAATCTCCTTGAAAATGTAGCTTCCAGCCGGGTGCAGTGGCTCATGTCTGTACTTTGGGAGGCCAAGGTGGGTGGATCACAAGGTCAGGGGATTGAGACCATCCTGGCCAACATGGCAAAACCCTGTCTCTACTTAAAGTACAAAAATTACCTGGGCGTGGTGGTGCCTGCATGTAATCCCAGCTACTTGAGAGGCTGAGGCAGGAGAATTGCTTGAACCTGGGAGGCGGAGGTTACAGTGAGCCAAGATCGCCCCACTGCACTCCAGCCTGGACAACAGAGCAAGACTCCATCTCAGAAAAAGAAAAATAAAGAAAAAAGAAAAAAAAAATGCAGCTGCAGCTTCCCAGCCTCTATTTTTTTTTTTTTTGAGACAGAATCTCACTCTGTTGCCCAGACTAGAGTGCAGTGGTATGATCTTTGGCTCACTGCAACTTCTACCATCCAGGTTCAAATGATCCTCTAACCTCAGCCTCTCGAAAAACTGGGACTACAAGCATGCGCCACCATGTCTGGCTAATTTTGGTCTTTTTTGGAGAGATGGGGTTTCACCATGTTGGCTATGTGGTCTTGAACTCCTGACCTCAGGTGATCCAGCCACCTCGGCCTCCCAAAGTGCTGGGATTACAGGTGTGAGCCAACGTGCCCGGTCACCAGCCTCTATTCTGCAACTTCCCTCTCGGGAAATCAGGGCTACAGCCCATCAATCCGTGCTTCTAACAGCAAAACTTCCAGTGAATCATGAGCCCTCATTGAGCAACACCGCTCAGGAACGTCTCATAAAATGCACTGCACAAGGCACTTATGTATCACATTTATTTCCTGAATTTAATTTTCATCATATTAATTAAAGAGAGGCTTCATATATTTAGGTCCTAATGATTATGCAAATTATGAGAGTACTAATTGATAATCCAATAATTTTATATTAAATTGGAATGGGTGCAGAGGTTTTAGACAAAAATGAGACCTGTAGGGTTTTATGGAAAGTACTCTGAGTAAGCAGGACCCTTAATACAGTAAAGTCATAAAATGAAAAAGCACGAATGAGGCCGGGCACAGTGGCTGGTGCCTGTAATCCCAGCACTTTGGGAGGCCAAGATGGGAGGATTGCTTGAGGCCAGGAGTTCAAGACCAGCCTGGTCAACATAATGAGACCCCATCTCCAAAAAGGAAAAAAAAAGAAAAAAGAAAACCACTGGTAAAGAAAATATAGAAGGAATCTTTTTTCATTTGATAGCATTTTTCTAAATGAAATCAGCTACTAACATTATACTTAGGGGTAAAATCCCACAGACATTCATTTACAAATCTGAAACAAAAGTGTAAAATGTGTTCCCCTCATCACCACCATTATTCAATGTTGTTCTGGTGGTTTTAGCCCATGTAAAAAGATGATGAAAAAATTAGCCTATTAGGAAAATGAGATGAAATTATTCCCTTTTTTTTTTTGCAGTTGCTATGTCTGTGTAGTTAGAAACCCCAAGAGAATCAACTGAAGCACTGATGGAAAGGATAAGAGAATTCATAAAGGGTCAGTTATAAGACCAATATTAAAAAAATAGCTTTCCTGTGAACCAGTTACAAAATATAGTGGGGAAAGTCAAAATATCAACCAAAGTGTATGTAAGTCTAAATATAAAGAAAATGAGAAGTGTAAGGAACCCTTAGGAAGAAAATTAAGGATCTCTCCTGAAGCACACGAAGATTTGAATAAATGGAGAGGCATGTCCTGTTCCCAGCAGGAAAGATTTAATATTCAAACCCTGTCTCCAAATTAATCTATACATTGAACTCCATTTCAAACAAAGAGTCCAAAAGAATCTTATTGGGAATTAGCAAAGTCACTCTAAAGTTAATCTAGAAGAGAAAATGCGTGGTGGTATCCAAATACAATGTTAAATTTGAGAAAGGTTTCTCTTAAAAAGGATCATTCACATTGATTCCTTCTCTCTTTCTCTAACTTTATAGAGTAAAATTGCCTCCATTTAATTTTCATTTGATATTTGGGAAACTGAGGCACAGTATGGCTACCTTTAAAAGGCCATTTCCGGCCAGGAGGGGTGGCTTATGCCTGTAATCCCAGCATTTTGGGAGGCCAAGGCAGGCAGATCGCTTGAGCTCAGGAGTTTGAGACCAGCCTGGGCAACGTGGCAAAACCCCGTCTCTACTAAAAATACAAAAAAAATTAGCCAGGTGTGGTGGTGTGCCCCTTTAGTCCCAGCTACTCGGGAGGCTGAGGTGGGTGGATTGCTTGAGCCTTGGAGCCAGAGGCTTCAGTGAGCCGAGATCTTGCCACTGCACTGCAGCCTGGGCGACAGAGTGAGACCCTGTCTCTAAACAAATAAGTAAATAAAAGTCCATTTCCCATGAACACTCATGGGATTGCCATGCTCGCTCTACTAGACCAGTGCTATCATCAGTTACATTAGGTATTTTCCCTGTCGGTATTTATTTATTTTTTTCTCAATAAGTTTTTGACTCAGTACCTGACTATCCCATGGAAATAATAAAGCCCAGCCCCCACATCGCTTCTCTTGTCTGTCATGATAATGCAGATTCTCATCTGTATCTCTCTGAGAGGAACTGCATGTATCCCAGTCACTGCGATTTCCACATGGCTCAACGTGTAACCTATTTTTATAGTTCTCTGCAGATCCACCAGTTTCCCTTCTTCCTTCATGTTTTCCTTGATCCAGAGTAAAATACAGATCTCCCATCAGAAGTTATTTTTGCAAGGATTCTGTGTACTTGGCCTGTATTTAGTCACCTGAATCCTCTTACCTGTTTCAGTTTTCACCATGGAAATTGAACTCACTGAAATATCCAAATTTCTATTTGTAGCCAAAGAATCTGGTAATCCCCAAGAAAAGGGTGATTACCAAATCATCACACTATAATTTTTTAAATAGCTCTTACTGAAAGCACTAAAAGATTCCTAGTAGACTTGAATTCAGTGTGACTTTGTATGTATTTTACTACTAATAATAACAATAAGAGCAGCTAACGACTGTGAAGTGTTCGCTGTGTCCCAGCTGCTGCACTCTCTGAGCATTTCACATGCGTTAACTCACAGTCGCAACGACCCGATTCTTCAGCTACGTTTGTCATCTCCATATGACAGATACAGAAATCGAGGGACAGAGAGATAAAAGCCACTTGCTTACAGTAAAAAGCAAACAAATAAACAAGAACAACGATAGCAAAACAACTGCTAAATCAATGAGGTAGGATATATTTTTCTCCTTCCATGCAGATTATAACTGGCGCAGTTAATAACGACTACAGTGCACATTTAAAGCAGCAAATTTCAGATTGCGTAGTTTTTCTTTAGACCTGTTACTCACCCAAAATACCTGTACTAATTTTGCATTTTAAAAACCCATAATTGGAAATTAAGACCCTATTCCATTTGAAAAATATATCCGTCTAGCCGGGCGCGGTGGCTCACGCCTGTAATCCCAGCACTTTGGGAGGCCGAGGCGGGCGGATCACGAGGTCAAGAGATCGAGACCATCCTGGTCAACATGGTGAAACCCCGTCTCTACTAAAAATACAAAAAAATTAGCTGGGCGTGGTGGCGCGCACCTGTAGTCCCAGCTGCTTGGGAGGCTGAGGCAGGAGAATTGCTTGAACCCGGGCGGCGGAGGTTGCGGTGAGCCGAGGTCGCGCCACTGCACTCCAGCCTGGCACCTGGTGACAGAGTGAGACTCTGTCTCAAAAAAAAAAAAAAAAAAGAAAAATATATCCGTGTATTATGTGGGACAGAGGTCACCCAGCCAGGAGTTTGCAAATGTCCCCCAAATTGCCTTTCTAGTATCAGAAGAGCTTGACACAAATATAACAAGCTTGTCAGGCTTCCTTTTCTCTCCTTATCTTTCCAAATAACTAGCAGTGGAGACCCTGTTCCCACTTAATGCAAGTGGTTGCTTTTTAAGGTTTTTCTGCCTGGCCATGGTATTGGATTTCCACACAGGTGCTGCTGTTGTGACTCCAATCTAGCCATCAGCCTAGCCATTTTAAAAAATTTATTAAGCCGGGCGCGGTGACTCATACCTGTAATCTCAGCACTTTGGGAGGCTGAGGCGGGTGGATCACGAGGTCAGGAGATCGAGACCATCCTGGCCAACATGGTGAAACACCGTCTCTACTAAAAAATACAAAAAATTAGCTGGGTGTGGTGGCAGGTGCCTATAATTCCAGATACTCAGGAAGCTGAGGCAGGAAATCACTTGAACCTGGGAGGCGGAGGTTGCCGTGAGCTGAGATCGCCCCACCGCACTCCAGCCTGGTGACAGAGCAAGACTTTGTCTCAAAAAAAATTTATTAAAATGATACTATGTGCCTCTTATGTAGTTGCTGTTCAGTAATACTTTCTTGTTTGGATGGTTGGTTGGATGAATGGATGGAAGGAAGAATAAATCACCTCATTCTTCTTTGTGTACCTTGTGATTTGAGAGGGTCAGTTATCAGAATATAAAAGACGAGTGGTCACTGGGTGCAAAGAAGTAGACTTCATTAGGAGACTGTACTGGGAAATGTAATATTGGAAACGTTGAGCCTATGAAGGAAAGAGAAAATCCATAGCAGTATCAATACGAATGCACGTGCACCCGGGAATCCTGGTGTTCGAGGGGCCCTGCTCCTTGCTTGTGCCCTGCTCTCCTGTATCACCTGTTTTGTTGTTGTTGTTTTATATTTTTAGTAGAGACGGGGCTTCATCACGTTGGCCAGGCTAGTCTTGAACTCCTGGCCTCAGGTGATCTGCCCATCTCAGTCTCCCAAAGTGCTGGGATTACAGGCGTGAGCCACTGCGCCCAGCCCTGCATGGCCCGTTCTCAGCTGAGCTGTGGTGATGAGGATCTCACACTCCAGACTCCCTGCCGTTTGCTTCCCTCCTTCCTTCTGGGTCCCCAGTGCCCAGGCTGGTCTCCAACTGCTGCACTCACACTTTCCTCTCACCTTGGCTTTCCAGCGTGCTGCGATTACAGGCGTGAGCCACCGTGCCTGGCCTGTGCTGTGTATGATTGATGGTGACTGTCCCCCCGGCTTTGGCATCTGAAAGATCAGACGCTTCATAACTATACAGAATCACTCCAAATGGATTGATTTTGTGATGTTACAATTATCGTCCATGTAAGCAAAATGAAAATCCTGGCAGTAATTTTTCTTAATACCTTTCCTTGGAAGGTTATCTTTAAAGGTTAGTAAAATGGCAATTGGAAGACTGACATCCTTTCCACATATTACTTTTTTTTTTAGGACAGTCTCACTCTGTCACCCAGGTTGGAGTGCAGTGGCATGATCTCAGTTCGTGGCAAACTCTGCCTCCACGGTTCAAGAGATTCTCCTGCCTCAGCCACCGAAGTAGCTGGGATTACAGGCACCCGCCACCATGCCCGTCTAATTTTTGTATTTTTAGTAGAGACGGGGTTTCACCATGTTGGCCAGGCTGGTCTCAAACCCTGGTCTCAAGTGATTCACCTGCCTTGGCCTCCCAAAGTGCTGGATTACAGGCATGAGCCATCATGCCCAGTCCACATATTACATTTAAATGTAGTTTTTTTTTTTCACATTCTTGTGGTTATACTAAATGCCACTGAACTGCACCCTTAGAAATCGTTAATTTTATGTCATATGATTGCAGCTCAATAAAAAATAATTCACGGTCGGACATGGTGGCTCAGGTCTGTAATCCCAGCACTTTGGGAACCCAAGGCAGGCGGATCACCTGAAGTCAGGAGTTTGAGACCAGTCTGACCAACATGGTGGTCACTAAAAATACAAAATTACAAAAAAAAAAAAAAAAAATACACAATTACAAAAATACAAAATTTGCCGGGCGTGGTGGCGTATACCTGTAATCCCAGCTACTCTGGAGGCTGAGGCAGGAAAATCGCTTGAACCCAGGAGGAAGAGGTTGCAGTGAGCTGAGATCACACCATTGGACTCCAGCCTGCACAGAAAGAGTGAAACTCCATCTCAAAAAAAAAAATTATAGTAATTCACATAACAAATTCACCACTTTAACCATTTTACAGTGTACAGCTCAGCAGTTATGGTTTTTAAAGCATATTCACAATGATGTACAACCATCACTATTTTTTTCTTGCCTCCAGTCATCCACTAACATCATCACTATTAATTCCAAAATATTGTCATCACCTCTGCTCCCAAAACGCCATACTCATTAAACGCAGTCACTCTCCGTTCTCCCCTCCCACAACCCATATAAATATGAATATACTTCTAGGTCGGTCTCGGTGGCTCACATCTGTAATCCCAGCACTTTGGGAGGCCAAGGCGGGCGGATCACTTAAGGTTAGGAGTTTGAGACCAGCCTGGCCAACATGGCAAAACCTCATCTATACTAAAAATACAAAACTTAGCCGGGCGTGGCGGCAGGTGTCTATAATCCCAGCTACTTGGGAGGCTGAGGCAGGAGAATTGCTTGAACCCGGCAGGCGGAGGTTGCAGTGAGCCGAGACTGCGCCACTGCACTCCAGCCTGAGCGACAGAGTGATATTCCATCTCAAAATAAACAAACAAAACCTACCAATCTACTTCTGTCTTCACGGATTCGTCCCTTTTGGGCATTTCATATGAATGCAATCCCAATATGCGCCTGTTGACTTTGGCAGTTTTCACTCCGCGTAATGTTTTAGGTCCATCTGTGTTGTAGCATGTTGTAGAATGTAGAAAACATCATTTCCTTTTATGGCTGAATAATATTCTACTGTATGACTTTACAATTTTCTTTATCAGTTGATGGACATTTGAGTAGTTTCCACATTTGTGCTTTTATGAATAATTCCTTTTTTTTTTTTTTTTGTATGGAGTCTCTCTGTTCCCCAGGCTGGAATGCAGTGGTGTGATCTCAACTCACTGCAACCTCTGCCTCCTGGGTTCAAGTGATTCTCCTGCCTCGGGCTCCTGGGTAGCTGGGATTACAGGCTCCTGTTACCACACCCGGCTAATTTGCTTGTATTTTTAGCAGAGATGGGGTTTCACCATGTTGGCCAGGGTCGTCTTGAACTCCTGACCTCAAGTGATCCACCCGCTTTGGCCTCCCAAAGTGTTGGGATTGCAGGTGTCAGCCACTGCGCCTGACCTTTTATGAATGCTTCTCTTATGAACATTTGTTTGCAACTTTTTGTGTGAATATGTTTTCAGCTCTCTTTGATACACACCTGGGAGTTGAATTGCTGGACCACACGGTAACTCCAGGTTTAACTTTTTGGGGAAATGCCAAACTGTTTTCACGCAGCAGCTGCACCACTCTGTATTCCCACAAGTAGTGTGCAAGGGTTCCTGCTTCTCCACATCCTTGCCAACACTTGTTATTCCTCCTCCCCGTTTTACTTTAATTATAGCCATCCTAGTGGGTGTTATAAGCGCGATCTCATTGTAGCTCTGATTGGCATTTCCTAATGACTAATGACGCTGAGCATCTTTTCATGAGCCTGCTCATTGGCCAGTTGGCTCCTTCTTATTCTTCAGGTTTCATCTTCTCAGAAACAACTTTCCACGGAGCATGGTGGTGCATGCCTGTAATCCCAGCTACTCAGGAGGCTGAGGCAGGAGGATTTCGTGAGTCCAGGGGTTCAAGGACAGCCTGGGCAACACACATAGTGAGACCCATGCCTCAAAAATAAATAAATAAAGATAAAAAAGAGAAAAGAACTTTCCTAACAACCTTTCGAAAGTAAACCTTTCCTCTCTAATTATTTCCAAGGGTTCTGTTAGTGTCCATAGAGTACTGATCACATCCTGTTATGATTTGGTCATTTTGTTGATTCCACTCAGCCAAGCACAATTTCTGGCACATCGTAGGGTCCCCGTACTGATTTAATGAACACGTCAATCCAAAGAGTAATGAGACATAAGAATCAAGCAGTGTTAGGCCTGCCACAGTGGCTCACTCCTGTAATCCACATTTGGGGAGGCCAAGGCAGGAGGATTACCTCAGGTCGGGAGTTCAAGACCAGCCTGACCAACACGGTGAAACCCCATCTTTATAATAAATAAATAAATAAAAATACAAAAATTGGCCGGGCGTGGTGGCAGGAGCCTGTAATCCCAGCTACTAGGGAGGCTGAGGCAGGAAAATTGCTTGAACCTGGGAGGCTGCAGTGAGCTGAGATCATGCCGCTGCACTCCAGCCTGGGGAAGAGAGAGACCAGCCTGGCTGAGATGGTGAAACCCTGTCTCTACTAAAAATCCAAAAAGTTAGCCAGGTATGGTGGCGTGTGCCTGTAGTCCCAGCTACTCAGGAGGCTGAGGCAGGAAGAGAATCATTTCAATCTGGGAGGTGGGAGGAACTGGAGGTTGCAGTGAGCTGAGATTGTGCTACTGCCCTCTAGCCTGGGTGACTGAGGGAGACTCCATCTAAAAAAAAAAAAAACAGCCGGGCGTGGTGGCTCACACCTGTAATCCCAGCACTTTGGGAGGCTGAGGTGGGCGGATCACCTGAGGTCAGGAGTTCGAGACCAGCCTGACCAGTATGGTGACATCCCATCTTTAAAAAAAAACAAAAAAAAACCCTGCTTTTTGTCTTTCTGGTAAGTGACATGGTAAGAGGTCCCCCTCTTCTCAAACTACCTTTTGGGATGTTTGTTCTGCATTTATTTATTCATTTATTTATTCATTTATTGAGGTGGGGTATCCCTGCTCTGTTGCCCATGCTGGCATGATCATACCTCACTGTAGCCTCGAACTCCTGACCTCAAGCAATCCTCCTGCCTTAGCCTCTGGAATAGCTGGGACTACAGGCATGCACCACCATACCTGGATCATTTTTTAATTTTTTTTCAGAGACAGGGTTTCCCTGTGTTGCTCAGGTTGGGCTTGAACTCCTGAACTCAAGCGATCCTCCCACCTCAGCCTTCCAAAGCGCTGAGGTTATAGGCATGAGTCACCATGTCTGGCCTGGCCTGTTTTCAGTATGTGGCATCGTACTCTTGGGCCACAGTTTACTGGACCAGATGTATTTCACTCTAAATTTCTAACACTTTGTTTTTTGAGACAGTCTTGCTCTGTCACCCAGGCTGCAGTGCAGTGGCATGATCTTGGCTCACTGCAACCTCTGCCTCCCAGGTTCCAGTGATTCTCATGCCTCAGCCTCTGGAGTAGTTGGGACTACAGACGTGCACAACCATGTCAAGCGAATTTTTTGTATTTTTAGTAGAGACGATGTTTTGCTATGTCGGCCAGGCTGGTCTTGAACTCCTGGCCTCAAGTGATCTGCCCACCTCAGCCTCCCAGAATGCTGGGGTTGCAGGATGAGACCGCATCTGGCCTCGAATGCTTTTTTGTTTTTGTTTTTTTTTTTGGTCCCAGATCCCTGTTCTTTAGAATGCTTTTTTAAAACTAGACTTTTATCAGATGTGTTTCATAGTCTAAGATGGTCATGTCAAGTATTAGCTTTTAATTCTTAAAGAGAGCAAGCATTTACCTTCTGTGAACATTTAAAGAACATCCGAACAGGATCAAACTGTTTTCAGATCTAAAGACAACATGAAAACAACCCCAAAAAGAGGGTTCAAGTATTTTCCTTTCACAAAGCTTCAAGGAGAAAAGTTTTTTTTTTTACCTTTAT
>PVKV010022781.1:0-34643 GCA_004027835.1 Alouatta palliata | reverse complement strand
ATAGGAACACTCTTACACTGTTGGTGGGAGTGTAAATTAGTTCAACCATTGTGGAAGACAGTGTGGCGATTCCTCAAGGACCTAGAAATAGAAATTCCATTTGACCCAGCAATCCCATTACTGGGTATATATCCAAAGGATTATAAATCATTCTACTATAAGGACACATGCACACGAATGTTCATTGCAGCACAGTTCATCTGCATGAAATTTTTTAAGTTGTTGTTTATTATAGCCACATTCATCGATGATTTTAGCTAGATCTCCTGGATAACTTATTGAAATTTTTTGATCAAGATCTGCTACTTTACCTTGCAGTTTTACGTTATGAAGATGGCTTTTTTCCTAATGTCTCATGAACCAACCTCTGTTAGCTTCCAGTTTTTTCTGCTCCAGTTTTTTAACTGTCTTGGCCTTCATAGAATTTAAAAGAGGTATGACCTTGCTGTGGATAAGGCTTTAGCTTATGGAATGCTTGAATTCATCTTCTGTCCAGGCCACTAAAACTTTCTCCCTGTCAGCAATACAGCTATTTCTCTTTCTTATCATTTATGTGTTCATGGAGTAGAACTTCTAATTTCCTTTAAGAACTTTTCCATTATATTCACAACTGGACTAACTGTTTTGGTACAAGAGACCTACATTTCTGCCTACCTAGGATATCAACGTACATTCTTCACTAATCTTAATCATTTCTAGTTTTTCATTTAAAGTAAGAGATGTGCGACTCTTCCTTTCATTTAAACACTTAGAGACCATTATAGGGTTGTTAATTGGCTTAATTTTAATCTTTTATATATATATATACTTTTTATTGCATTTTAGGTTTGGGGGTACATGTGAAGAACATGGAAGACTGTTACATAGGTACACACATGGCAGTGTGATTTGCTGCCTTCCTCCCCATCACCTATATCTGTTATTTCTCCCCATGCTATCCCTCCCCAACTCCCCACCCCCTGCTGTCCCTTCCCTTTTACTCAGGGAATAAGAAAGCCTGAGGAAAGGGAGTGAGATAGAGAATGGCTGGACAGTGGAGCAATCAGGCCACACACTTTTATGAATTAAGTTCACCGTCTTACATGGGTACAATTTGTGAGGCTACAAAACAGTTGCAATAGTAACAACAAAGATCACTGATCAAATAGATATAATAATAAGAGTTTGAAATATTTTGTAAGAATTGCCAAATGCAACACAGAGACATGAAGTGAATATATGTTCCTGAAAACGTGTAATCTATAGACTTAATTGACACAGACTGCAGAAACATTCAATTTTTTTTTTTAAGTGAAGCACGAGCAAAGCTTAATAAAATGAGGTGTGTCTGTTTGTCTGGTGAGAAGTATCTCTCTGGGATTCAATAGCACTTTCACTGGCATAGATTAACAATGTCCATGATAATAATTGTTGATATTTATCCAGGAGTTATGATGTGCCACATACATTGGCAAGCATTATCTCATTCCATTTAAAGTACATGATCTTATATAGATACTATTCTTACTTCATTATACTTATGACATCAATAAAGACGAAATGCATTCGATTATTTGCTGAAATCCACACAGCAATTAAATTGTTTTAAATAGTAAGGATTTAATTGATCCTGACATCTATGACCCTAGCCATAATGGTCTATGGAATATCACAGAACACAGTGTTTTTCTTAAATAGCTTGCCTTGTTCAATGTTTACATAAAATGGACACGATTAGTTTCTATTCCAAGAAATTTGGAATCCAAACTGATTAAATATTTTAATATGCATAACAAGAACATTTATCAAAATAAAAGGGGCTTAGTTACTGTGAAATATAAAAAAGAAGAGTCACAGCCTAATAATGACTATTCCTATCTAAACTTTCTCCAGAGAGTCTTGAAGCTTTAGCAAATGAAACTTTTGTCATTCAGTTCTATTGGCATGCATATTCATCATATAGGTTTTCCCTTGCCAAATTGCCAGACAGTACATATTTTAAAATATCTGCATTGTTGTCTTAGAGACTTTATTAAACATTATATACAATCATTGTCTTTCCTCATGTATTCCAGTCTTAGTTAATATTTTCCTTTTCACAAATATATTAACAAAGGAATGTAAATATTTATCATGTTGACAATGAGTAGAATTTCTCATTTCCCATTCATATTTTGTCATTCTGATATTATATATATCAATATCTTGAATTGTGTTTATATAAGTTATTTATGTTTCAATCTTATAAACTGAAATACAAGAAGATAGACTGTAGTAAAAAAAATAATTATGCCATTGTTTGAGGTCACTTGTCTTTCTTTCTCACTGGTGATGGCATGCAGATGGCATTAACATTGACAGTATATTGTTATTTTCTTAAATTATGAATTATTTCAATCTTGAGATTTCTATTTAAATGTAATAATATGGCATAATGTTTTCTTAAAAAGTAAATATTTGATTTTTTTCTCAGAACTCAAATACTCCAAGGGTGAAGAAATGAATGTCAGTTTCATGAAGAATATATCAACGCATAATTATAAAGTTAAAGGTGCTGTAGTTCTACAGTGATTGACAAATTTTAAGATCATTTCCATAACAATGCTAAGATAATAGAGTAGTGGAGAAAGTTAGTAGAAAATTCAAGTATGATTAAATATAATTTTTTACTAGACAACTTAGAGGAGCACATGTTACAGTTAGAAACTGTAAGTCATTAAACAAGTCAGAGATATCATAATGAACTAATCTGTTGTATCACATATTTTTGTATTAGATATAATGCTGATTTACAACTACAATATTGGTACAATTATATACTTTTTTAACTTTCAAAATAGTAAGACTTTATTTATTTACTTTTATTCTCTCTCTTTCTGAAATACTAATAGTTCACAAATTTAAAGCTCTAATAATTCCAAAAACTTTAGTAACAAAGTCTCTTGTGTGTAAAATTTAATATGGATATAGTATGACAAATGGAACCAAAGTCACTTTTAAAAATATATATATATCTGCTCTAGTTAAAAAATTTCTAGTGAGGTTCTCATCTTAGTAACACTCTGTAATATTTTCTTTGAGGGTCATTTTTTTGTTAGACCAGTATCTTTACAATTAATTTAGATATTATCTATGTAACATATCTATATCGATGTGTCTACATACTCATCTGAGAACTATTTTCAAAAAGAACAACTTAATTACTCTTTCTGGTATAGACAATACATCACCAGTTTGAAATTCATAATTTTGTGTCATACTCTTACCTGCTCATTGATTTGTGTCTCTCTAAACAAACACTTATGAAACTAAAAGCACTAAGCTAGTCTTTGAAATATGAAAAGAAAATATAGTTCTGGTTGGGCACAGTGGCTAATGCCTGTAATTCCAGCACTTTAGGAAGCCAAGGCAAGTGGATCATTTGAGGTAAGGAGTTCAAAACCAGCCTGGCCAACATGGTGAAACCCATCTCTACTAAAACTTCAGAAAATTAGCTGGGCTTAGTGGCACACACCTATAAACCCAGCTACTTGGGAGGCTGAGGCAGAGGAATTGTTTGAACCCGGGAGGTGGAAGTTGCAGTAAGCAGAGATTGTGCCACTGCACTCCAGCCAGGACTACAAAGTGAGACTCCATCTTAAATCAATAATATAATATATTATAATATAATATAATTAATATATAATATAATATAATATAATATCACCCTGAATTTCTTTGAGCACATGATCTTGGGTAGATGGGTGGAGGGATAAAAATCAGTCATTATATGATTTTTATAGAAGGAGAATATTTTGCTAATGCAGTGTAACCCTATTTAAACTGGGAAATCGGCATCAGGATAATATTTTCCAGAATTCATGCTATCAGCTGAATATTGAAATGTGAGTAAAAGTTAAACATAAAGGTTTGGAGTCATAAGGATGATAGTAGAAGAAAAGCAGGCATAGGATACAGGAATGAGAGAGAACATAATATAACACATAAGGGAGTGATTTCAACTTAAGAGGCATAAGGTTGGAAAGTTAGACAACATGGAAGCTCTAAGAAACTGTATACAATAACAAACACAGATGATTCATAAAGGAGTAATAATTCAGCAAACATTCAGAATACAACTTATTTTCCTATAGATTTTATAAGATATTCATTACTAAAATGATCAAATGAAACTTTCAAGATGTCTTTTCTCTGTATTTGCTAGCCCAACAGGGTGACCATAATAAATAATGATTTAATTGTACATTTAAAAATAACTAAAGAGTGTAATTGGATTGTATATAACACAAAGAATAAATGCTTGAGGTAATGAATACCTCATTTACCTTCATGTGATTCTTATACATTGTATGCCTGTATCAAAATATACTACACATTTCATAAATATATACAACTGTGTCAAAAATTTAGAATATATGTTTTGTAAACCCATAATTTTAGTTAATTTCAAAATTGTCTTGTTTACTAAGATTTATAATTGATATTATTGCCTTTGTGTTAAAATATATTTCAAATCTATAGCTAATTCTAAATAAAAATCTGTTAATGATATCAATAAACATGCTTGAGGCTGGCTTGTTTAGATCAAATTATTGCGCATTTCTCCACTTCAGATATAAAAATTATCAAAATTGCATATCTCTTCATCTATTCAGAAAATTTACAAAAATAAATTTTATTCACATTTATCAAGATATAATTTACAGTTAAAACTTACCTTTTTTAGATGCACAGTTATATGAGTCATTATAAATGTATACAATTATGGAACCTGGAATAATAAATAATTAGAATATTTCCATCACCGTTTGAAATTTTCCCCTCTGCCATTTTAGTGTCAATTTATTTCTCCAGTACCAGCCTGTGGCACCCACTGATTTGTTTTCTGTCTCTGTATCTTTGACATTTTCAAAATTTTATATAAATAGAACATATAGTAGGTAGACTTTGCATTTGACTTCTGAGTTTGGCTTAAATTTAAGATTCATCTATGTTGCTGAGTTTGCCAGTCATCGGTTCTTTTTATTTCTGAGCAGTATTCTACCATGTGAATGTCCCACATTATATTGACCCTCACTAGATGCCAGATGATAGATGTTTGTGTTGTTTGTATTTTCTGTGTGATTACAAATAATACAGTTCTAAACATTTACAGAAGTATTTTATAAATGAACAATAATACAAACAATAAGTTTGATTAAACACACTCTTTTCTGCTGTTAAAAATATAGGAACATAAAAATGTTTTCAAAAGGAAGGCATGTTGTTTCAATACTAAGCATAGACATAAACCTAAATCTATCACATTCAAGTTGGACAGATTTGGATAAATATCTAAATTTTGAGCCTCCATTTCTGAGTGTTTTAACTAGGTTAATATAATTCATTTATCTCAAAGTAATGCTGAGGAAATCAAATGAGGTAATGCAAACACATTTTGTAAAGATCTTTTTCAGTCACCATAAATACTTTCCAAGTAAGGAGTAACTACCTTGATCAAGTCCACTTTACAATAATCCGGAAAGTTTTTGCAGGAAGGTTTGTCTCAACTTTATTTCATTCAAAAAGTATTTATTGATATTTATTTATTTATTTATTATGCTTTACTAGGGTACATGTGCAGAACATGCAGGTTTAGTCAGATAAACATCTAAATCATTATGTAGATTTCAAAATTGCTCTCAGTGTTTAGATGACATTCCTTAATGAACAGCCTGCTTAGATAGTAAGACTGAATCCTTGGTTGACAAGAAAAAAACAACTACACTCATACATAATATGCCACATAACGTAAGATTTAAATGAAACTATCTTATCCTAATGTTTGGCAGAGTAAGTAGTAAACAATAGCATTTGTTAAATGTTGAGCTAAATGACCACGCATTAATAAATCCAGCTTTTACATTTTTCAAATTTTAGATTGAACTTAAGCCCATGGCCTCATCATATTCAATGTTAGTTATCTGTGTCATAAGTTCTTTGTTTTCAAGGTTACTTTTGGTTTTGAAATATCATTTTTTAGTAGATTACAGGAGAAGTACAATTACTTTTCCAAATAGTATTTCTTGGGCCATAAATACAAGCTGTCTTTTTTTTTTTTAATTAAAGCATAATTTTGAGATGCTGAGGCGGATGGATCACATGAGGTCAGGAGTTTGAGACCAGCCTGACCAACATGGAGAAACCCCAACTCTACTAAAAATACAAAATTAGCTAGATGTGGTGGTACATGTCTGTAAACCCAGCTTTTCAGGAGGCTGAGGCAGGGGAATCACTTGAACCCGGGAGGTGGATGTTGTGGTGAGCTGAGATTGCACCATTGCACTCCAGCCTGGGCAACAAGAGTGAAATTCCGTCTCAATTTAAAGAAAAATACACATTTATAGAGTACAGTGTGACGTTTTAATACATGTACACAAAGTGGAATGATCAAATTAATGTAGTTAAGACATCCATTACCTAAAAAATTTATTATTACTTTGTGTTGAGATCATTCAAAATATTTTCTGTTAGCTATTTTGAAATATACAGTATATTATTATTAATTATAGCCACTCTAGAGTGCAATGAAACACTAGGGCTTATTCCTCCTATCTAATTATAACTTTGTGCTTACTGTCCAACCTATTCTAATTTCCCTTTCCCCTCCACACATTCCAGTCTCTAGCAACCACTATTCGACTGTCTACTTCTATAAGATAAACTTTTTAAGATTCCACATATGTGTAAGATCATGAGTAATCTGTCTTTATGTGCCTGGTTTATTTAACTTAACACACTCTCTCTTATTAATGACCAGATATTAAGCCTAATTAGCTTGACATAAGGTCATTCACATTCTTTCTTCTTTTTTTCTATTATACTTTAGGTTTTGGGATACACGTGCAGCTTGTACAGGATTGTTACATAGGTATACACATGCCATGGTGGTTTTCTGCATCCATCCCCCCATCATCTACATTAGGTATTTCTCCTAATGTTATCCCTTCCCAATCTCCCCACCCCCTGCTGTGCCTCCCTTAACCACCCCATTCCCCAACAGGTCCCAGTGTGTGATGTTCCCCTCCCTGTGTCCAGGTGTTCTCATTGTTCAGCACTCACTTATGAGTGAGAACATGTGGTGTATGGTTTACTGTTCTTGTGTCACTTTGCTGAGAATGATGGTTTCCAGATTCATCCATGTCCCTGCAAAGGACATGAACTCATCCTTTTTTTTGTGGGTACATAGTGTTCCATAGTGTATATGTGCCACATTTTCTTTATCCAGTCTATCATTGATGGGCATTTGGGTTGGTTCCAAGGCTTTGCTATTGTAAACAGTGCCACAGTGAACATACGTGTGCATGTGTCTTTATAATAGAATGATTTATAATCCTTTGGCTATATACCCAGTAATGGTACTGCTGGGTCAAATGATATTTCTATTTCCAGATCCTTGAGGAATTGCCACACTGTCTTCCACAATGGTTGAACTAATTTACACTCCCATCAACTGTGTAAAAGTGTTCCTATTTCTCCTCATCCTCACCGCATCTGTTGCCTCCTGATTTTTTTTTTTTTTTTTTTTGAGACGGAGTTTCGCTCTTGTTACCCAGGCTGGAGTGCAATGGCGCGATCTCGGCTCACCGCAACCTCCGCCTCCTGGGTTCAAGCAATTCTCCTGCCTCAGCCACCCGAGTAGCTGGGATTACAGGCACGTGCCACCATGCCCAGCTAATTTTTGTATTTTTAGTAGAGACGGGGTTTCACCATGTTGACCAGGATGGTCTCGATCTCTTGACCTCGTGATCCACCCGCCTCGGCCTCCCAAGCCTCCTGATTTTTTTAATGATCACCATTCTAACTGGCATGAGATGATATCTAAATCTGGTTTTGATTTGCATTTCTCTAATGACCAGTGATGATGAGCATATTTTCATGTTTGTTGGCTTCATAAATGTCTTATTTTGAAACGTGTCTGTTCATATCATTTACTCACTTTTGATGGAGTTGTTTTTTCTTTTTTTTTTTTTATATATACTTTTTATTGCATTTTAGGTTTTGGGGGTACATGTGAAGAACATGCAAGATTGTTACATAGGTACACACATGGCAGTGTGATTTGCTGCCTTCCTCCCCATCACCTGTATCTGTTATTTCTCCCCATGCTATCCCTCCCCAACTCCCCACCCCCTGCTGTCCCTCCCCTTTTTCCCCCCGACAGACCCCAGTGTGAGATGCTCCCCTCACTGTGTCCATGTGTTCTCATTGTTCTTATAATTTTGTCTTAGTTCTTTGTAGATTCTGGATATTAGCCCTTTGTAAGGTGGGCGTATTTTTTCTAGCTCAATTTTCTTTGGTCAATTAGTTTAAATATATTTCTATGAAAAAAAAAAAAAAAGTCCCCTGATCATGACTAGAAAATACACTTGTAACTAAATGGCATTCAGTGCGAAAGTATAGCTACTATCCAAATTGAATCTTTCTCTTCAAATTTCCTGACTGCTAAGTTACTGAAATCATAACAAAAAAGCATCATGTATATATGGTTAAACTAATGTATGGACCTGAATTTAATTAAGTGCTTCCAAATGAACGTTTTAAAGATGGTTTTTATTTTGCTCCCAGAAAACTGCAATTCAAATATCATATTTTGATTATTTTTATGTTGCTACTGTGACAATAACAGTAAGTGAACATTTAGTTTAGAGAAAACTTGGTTTCTGGGAAGGTTTGCAATGATCTTAAACATACTCGTAGATTTTCAATAGCATATTGAGTATTTAGATCTTCATCTTTTCAACACCTTATAACCTTCTATGCCACATAGTCATCTGCTAGTCATCACATAGCAAAATAAATAGACACAAATTAGGATTTCATTTTTAATTAATTAAAAACCTTTCCTCAGGCCAATGTGTTTAAATAGAATGTCAGTCTTAAATATTGCAGGAAGCCTACTGATAGATAGATTGATATTTTATCTAAATGTTTATATATCTGGAAATAAAAGATGCATGCAAATTAACTTATTTCTTTTCATACCTACTGGTTTGATAGATTTAATTAATATGGGCAAGTTCTTTCTTGCTGAGTTATTGATAATTGCCCTTTTATTGCCATCTGGTTTCTGTTTCCTTATTTAAATCTATTGTGCCTGCATAACATAATTAGTTAACTTTGCTCCAGATTGCCCATGGATGACTCTGGTTTTCAAAACAGGGTTTCAATAGCAATCCAAGAAAGTAGATTGTGTAATTAATTTTTTCTTCATTTTCTACAGCATGGCAAAATTTTAAGGCAGCAATTTGATTTTTGGCAGAAAACATGGTTTATCAATGTTTTAAAAGATTCAAAAAAAAGGAGGAATTTGGTGGGTGTGGACTAGTGGTAGTTTTGGGAATACTATTTTCATTTTTGTTATTAGTCATACTGTATTTTCCATTTATTCTTTCACTTTACATTACCCTTTTCAAGGCATTATTTTATATTCCTGTTACATTTTGAAATTTAATGATGCAGAATTTTATAACATTATTTAAATAATTTTACTTATTTAAATACTTTATCATTTATTTAAATAATTTTATTATTTAAAACATTTTTGTCCAAAATTATTTTTTTCATTTTAAATTTTATCTAGGTCATGTGTTATTCCTTAAAAACTTACAAAGACCTAATTTCTTCCATAATCAGCACTTCTAGATTGTGGGTATATTACAATATATGTAAAATTTGGTAATGCATCTAAAACGATAAATTATATGTCATAAAAATGTACTCTGAGTAATAATGAAACTGTAAATATGGAAAGAAAGAGAGGATGGGAGTCTCTATGTTATCAATTTTAACATATTGAGTATTATACTGTAACACCAGTTTTATATGCAAATTATATAAATTATAAATAATAGTATTTTAAAAGGGACATAATTTGGAGGGTTTACAATTATTTAACTTCCTATTCTATTTTTAAACAAATAATATAGGTCTGATGTATAGTTATTATTACTGACATTTTTAAAAACTTAATGATATTGCTTTCCAAGATTAATTCTACCATTCCTTATATCTCATGCCATTCTTTGTTGAATAGTACTTCCATTATTTGAAAAGTTGAGAAGTATATGTTCATGTAATTCCTTGACCCTCATAAATGATATTGTGACAGAGCACTGTATAATTTGAATATTGTAATATATGATCACATTTGACTGAAGTATTTATTTCAATAGAAATGAAAGGTTTGAAAGTTAAATGAGTATATATGTAAGAGTATACTATCAGTCTTAAAAATCTTACATTAAAACCTCCAGAATGTGTGTGTTTTTCATTTCCAGAAAGGACTAGATATATATTTTAAAAATTTTAATTTCTGTTGGTACATAGTAGGTGTATATATTTATGGAGTACAGGATATATTTTGACATAGGCATGCAATGCACGATAATCACATCAGAGTAAATGGAGTATCTATCCCTTTAAGCATTATCCTTTGTGTTACAAATAATCCAATTATAGTCTTTCAGTTATTTTAAAATATAAAATTACATAGTTATCATTATTGACTATAATCACCTTGTGATCTTATAAAATATTCATTCTTTTTCATTCTTTCTAAGTATTTTAGGATCCGTTAGCTATCCCCACTTCCCTCCCTTTCCCACTCTACCCGCCACTACCCTTCCCAGCCTTTGGTAATCATTCTTCTACTCTCTGTCTCCATGAGTTCAGTTGTTTTAATTTTGTAGCTCCCACAAGTATGTGAGAGATGTGAAGTTTGTTTTTCTGTGTCTGGCTTATTTCACTTTTATAATGATCTCCAGTTCCATCCATGTTGTTGCAAATGAAAGGATGTTGTTCTTCTTATGGCTGAATAGTACTCCGTTTTGTGGATGTACTACATTTTCTTTATCAGTTTGTTTGGAATGTGTGTGTCTTCCATTTCTAGAAAGAAGGACTATACATAATTTTTCCTATTCTTCCATATGTGTAAAAACAAAACAAATGAACCACCAGAAAACCTCAATGACATGTAAAGTTAACATGAGCTTCTGAAAGATAAGGAAAAAAGGCATGCTGGCAAGGATAATGATGGGGGATGAGGAGGAGAGGAAATAAGTGATGATGAATTTTCTAGGTTATATTTTTTGTTTTGTTTTGGTTTTTGCCTCATTAATTCCAAACTTGGACCTGAATAAGCTGACAATCTGGAAACACTAACAAAGGCAGACAAAAAATATTCCACCTTAAAAACTTGTTCTCTTTAGTGAAAGGGGTATCCTCTTACTAGAAAACAAAAATTAAACATAAAAACACAACATTTTAAGACCTAGCTATTCTACCCCAACATCACAGAAAAAGTGTGGCCTAGCCCAACACATATCAACAAATGCTGAGTGAGGAACCTGGACTTTAATTCTCATGAGGCTGTGAAAAGATACCTCAACATCTTGCTTGAGTTGTCTCAGAAAAGGCCAGGCAGAGATCTGGGATTTGATCCCCACTGGATGAAGAATACCACCAAACTACAGTCATCCTCAGAATCCCAGCAAGATTTCTTGTAGATAGAGACAAAGTTATTCTAATTTGTGTATAATAAGAGAAAGAAACTTTAATAGCTAACAAATATTTGGGGGAAAAAAAAAGAAGACTAAAATGGAAGGAATCAGTCTACTCACTCCCAAAACACATTTTATGTAGCTTTTTATGCAGTTTATTTCATAAAATAAACAAGTATTTTATTAGGAAAATTACATAGATGATAGAGAGAGAGAGAGATAGATAGATGAGTGGAACAGAAAAGGGAATCAAGAAATACACCTGCACAAATATTCCCACTGGCTTTTGGCAAAGGTGCAAAACCATCTGAATGGAGCAATGACAGCCTTCCACAGAGCAATCAGACATTTATTAACTCAAAATAGACCATAATAAACACAGAGTGTAAAATTATAAAACTTTTTAAAAACAGTAAGAGAAAATTCTTTGGAGTTTATGGCTAGACAAAGAGTTCTTAGCTTTGACATTGAAAGCAAAATCAATAAATGGAAAAAATGTATTTTATCAAAATTAAAATGTTTTGCTCCATAAAAAACCTGTTAATCGGAGAAAAAGACAAGTAAGCTATAAACTTGGACATAACAGCTGACACACACCCAACAAGGTGTTAGCATACAGAACTACCTAAACTCCACAATAGACTCTATAATAAAGAAAAAAAATACTAGACAATGGAAAAAAGATACAATGAGACATTCAATACAGATAAATTATTTTATTACTATTAGGTATGAAGGCCAACAGATCAGGAGATGATTATCATGAAAAAAGCTATTTTGTTACTCACAGTTCCCAAGAGGAAGAAGCACACTGCACATGCAGAGCCACCGTGGCAAGCAGTGGGGTCTGTTAGGTGTCACAGGGAGTGACAGAAAATCTTGGCAAGAGTCCTCCTTGTGTTTTCTGAGGGAAGGAATGAGCAAGGCAGAGTAAGCTGGTGAATTGGCTTGTCTGAATAATTTTTGTGGACTCTGGGATATATAGGTATTGTCTCAAGTTGTCTAGTACCTGGCCCTGCAGTGACTGGAGCAGGATAATAGTAGTCCAGAGTTTACAAGTCTAATTGAGTCGTTAGAGTGGGCAGGCTCTGGATTGGTTAGTTTGATATGAAAGATACACTTTCAGATGAGTTGTATTTAGTATCTTTAGGAATTGGCTAGCCCTAGGAAGGACAGTTTTTCCAGGGTCAGTAAAGTCCTGATGTCAAAGTAAGAGAAAATAAAAAGAGACAAGTAATATAGATATACAGATGGAAAATGAAGACATTAAATAATGCTAAACGTTATTTGCCAACTGGGAAATGCAAGTTACAATCACAGTAAAACACCATTACATACTTACTAGAATGGCAAATATATATATATATATATATATATATATATATATATATAATGTGTATATATATAATGTATATATATTATATATAAATATACATATATTTTTATTATTTTTAAATATATATATTTTAATATATAAAATATTTAATATATATTTTAATATATAATTTAATATATATTTTAAATATTTATATATATTTTTATTTAAAACATATATATATGAATTTTTAACAATGCCAAATCCTGACAAGGATGTGAAGCAACTGGACCACTTATGCATTTATGGTGAGAATGTAAAATAATACAACCACTTTGTAAAACAATTTGGCTGTATCTTAAAACTAAGCTAAACATGCAACTAACGTATGACTCAGAGATTACACTCCTGGGCATTTATCACAGAGAAATGAAAAGTTATGTTAACATAAAAAGTATACATTAATGTTCACAGCATCTTTATTCATGATAGCTCCACTCTTAAAACAACCCAGATATCCTTGAATGGGTGAGTAGGGAAACAAACTAATGTACCTCAATGCAATGAAATACAACTTGCAATAAAAATGAAGAAATTATTGATAGAAAACACAAATGAGACCAATCTTCAGAGAATTATGCTCAGTGAAAAAAATTTAAGAATATACTTTGATAAGTTCTATTTGTAAAACATTTTTTTTCTTTTTTTTTTTTTTAAGACAGGATTTCATCATGTTGGCCAGGCTGGTCTTGAACTCCTGACCTCAGGTGATCCATCCTCTGAGATTACAGGTGTGAGCCACCACACCCAGCCTATAAAGCATTCTTGATATGACAAGACTATAGAAATGAAAAACAGATTAATGGTTGCCAGTTACAGAGGAAGTGGATGTGGGAAAGAAGTCAGTGTGGCTATAACAGCACAAAATGAGGGATCCTTCTAATGATAGAATTTGTTACTATCTTGCCTGTATTAATGCTAACATTCTATTCACAGGGTTTTATAGTTTAAAAAAATGTAGACATCTGGGGAACCTGGGTAAAGGTAAATGGAAACTCTTCGTTATTTCTTACAGCAGCATGTGACTCTCCAGGTAACACAAAATAATAATAAAAAATAACTTTTAATTTAATTTTTTAAATGCACTTATACTTCTTTTTACTTGATGTAGAATAAACTATTTTTAAGTCTCAAGTAAAACGTCAGTTCCGCTTTGAAGCTTTCTTTGATTAACCATCAATAAAATTCACTGTGTTTTCTTCCTCACTCAAAGTTAACTTCTTGTTGGTGATTATGACCAGGTATGCTTCAGGCCTAAAGACAAAGGAAATCCACAATATGTAACTACAGGAAAGGATATATACATATATATACATATATATGTATATATATACTGGATATATGTAATAATATATATAATATAACATATATAATAGATATATAATAATATATATTTCATATATATGTTACTGGATGTAGAGAGATATAGGGAGATATATATGTATAAATATATATATCTAAAATATATGTATCTCCCTATATCCAGTAATAATTTAGTCAATAAACTCTCAATATATATATATATATATATATTGGTCGTTGCTACACCTTGAGTACTGTTGTGACACCCTCCTCAGCCAATGGAACAAAAGGTGTGGAGAACATTTCTGTGGCCTCTTCTGTGCTGCAGGGAACCTTCATACAGTAGCTGTCAACTGTCCTGAAGAAACTGTCCTTCTTAGGGCTAGTTCCTAGAGATACTAAACACAACTCATCTGAAAGTGTATCTTTCATACCAAACTGACCAATCCAGAGCCTGTCCACTCTACCTCCTCAATTAGGCTTGTAAACTCTGGACTAATATTATCCTACTCCAATCACTCCAGTGCCAGGTACTAGACAACTTGAGACAACACCTGTATCCCATAGCCCACCAAAATTATTCAGACAAGCCAACTCACCTGCTTAAACCAGAAGGTTTGATTGCATGAGCAATTGGCAAGGACAGAAAATTATGACTTACCACAATGTCTTTCTCAGTAGCTTTGTTAAGATTGGTAGGTGATTGAAAATGTAGTAAGTCAATCATGTTGCTACGTGCATTCAGAGATAGTCTTTTTAAAAAACATTTCTTCAAATGTTAAAATTTATTTTATATTATTTGTCATAACAAGAAAAGAACAGAATAGCCATTGCAGGAATATTTCAGATTTTTATTTTAATATTTAGATTTACAGGTGTATTAAATAGTTGGTTTTTTTTTCTATTAACATACGAAAATGGATCTTGTGGGTCTTCTATTTAGCCCTTCCATGAGTTCAGTTTTAGAAAAAACAAGTAGAGACCATTTCCTCAATCCAGTAATAATTTAGTCAATAAGCTCTCAAAATTTTATTTTGAGTTTTATCTACCATAAAAACAAGTGGTATGGTAGAGTCCCAATGAAAGACTTTAATGAAGCAAATAAAAATTATCATGTAAAATATTTAGAGAAGTTGACATTATGCCACTGGCAATTATAAAATTGGAGAAACAATAGAAACTTTCATTAATCATCTATTAACTGGCTATATTTTCACATAAATTATGAGGATAATTCTCAGAAACAGGTGCTAGAGTGTTTTCTTCTACAAACATCTGGGGATATATATTTTTTAAAGTCCTCAGAAATTTTTTTCAGAATTTTTTCCAGCTTGATAAACAATTTTATTTATAATTTTCAAATTAATTCTTTTCTATGTTAATTAAAACTCATAATTTTCTCATCTTTCTTATATGCATTTGGATGATATTTTATGAATATATTTCTGGTATTAGTTCTCCCCAAAACTGAAAGTTCTTACTGTCTTTATACTATTTCTAAGTAATTCCAACCCAAACAAAGGTTATCTTTTTTATCTCCTCTCCTTCTTTAGTAATGCTTTATATTTTTGTTATATGATTAAAATTGGAGAACAAATGAAGGCTGGCATCATAGATCCTTTCTTTATCACTCTGTAAAATCAGCCTAAAGACTGTGTTGAATATTGTACTAGAATATTGTAAGAATAGCAGGCTTTGAACTTGTTCATAGCTTCTGTCTGGAAAAAAGAAAAGCTCATCCTTTGGCAGCTAATATTGCAACAGGGAATAGTCGAGGGACTGTAATGAAACAATCACATACTGAGCACAGACTACAAATGAAGCAGGTATGCTACCTCTTTCAACCCACAGGAGCTATTATTTAGATTGATCACATCCCCAGGGGTGTTGCACATTTAACATTGACATCGGATCAAAATGGAAGGTAACGGTGCTGTCCCTAGGGCCAATGTCTCAGACAGCAGTTCACTTGAGAAGTTAGATCTGGGGGGGTTTCTTTCTTCATCTGAATCTTTAACATTGTAATATGTTCAGAGAACTGGTGAGGTTGGTCTTTGCTTTGAGTCTGTTACTGTGTTTTTATCATTTAAAGTGCTCCAGTAAAAGAGCAAAACACCACCCCTGAGAAACAGCTAACATCTTCCATTGCTAGGAAAAGGTAACGTGGAAGTACTTGGAGCTTTTTTTTCTTTAATGTGTAATTATCAAATTGAAAAGGGGAAAACCTCCCTTAAAAACTTAAGAGCTTTCCTAAAGCCTGTGTTCTGATTTGGAGCCAAATTAAACCTTACTATAGAAACGTTTATCAAAATAATTATTGCAATACAGTCATGTATACACACTAACAGTAATCAGTGGGTTCCAGGTAATTTCATGTTTTTTTGTTTGTTTTATTTAGTTGATGAAAGAAGGAAATCTGCCTAAATAAACATGTGGTGGACTTGTTGACGATTAGCCAAGTTAAATGCTTTTAGTGTTATTCAGAAAATTCCTATGAAATACAAATGAACACCATAGCACGTGTATACCTGTGTAACAAACCTGCATGATCTGCACGTGTATCCCAGAACTTAAAATACAATAAATTTAAAAAACAAACAAACAAAAATAAATGCGAATGAGAATATATCTCATAATTTCAATGGATTTGGTATTAGGTAGTTTTATAAGAGAATTGATAAAAAACTCAATTGAAAATATCTAGAATTTGATATGTTTATTAAACAAGTCAGATTTTTATCAGTGTCCTTGTTCATTCTGTTTATTTTCCTAAACTACTCAAAATACTGGAGAAAACTGGGAAAGAAAAAGTCATCGTGAGTGTTTACAAACATAACATCTATTCTTTCTACTTCTCAGTTTTTCATATCTGAATGAATGTGTTCATGACTTTTCTGTCATATTTCTTTTCTATTCTGGGAGTAGAATGCTTCCAGAACTCATTCAGGCAGTAGTCTTACAAAATCTCCTTCTCTTGAGCCTTGGCATAGTTAAGAGCTGTCCATTTAGTGTTGGGAAGATCTCTCTGGACTCACATCTGTAAAACCTCTGTCCTCCTTTCTGATAATGATTGAATTTCGTTTAATGTGGTAACACTGTTATTTAAAGAAACAAAAGGGTTTTAAAATATAAGATATCTTTAATTTCTTTCCTCCCTACACCTCTCCTGTTTAAGTCATCATCATCTTTCTCCTTTTGGCTACTACGACTGAGGCAAGCAGTTAGAAGGGGAATGATTACTTGCAGGTGGTTAAGAGCAATAGAAATGAGGTCATACAAGTTAGCACAATGCCTCCAGTAACATATGTTCCAGAAAGGGGCTGGAGCAGATGTCTGTGGTCACCTGTGGTTGGCAACTTCCTTGCCAAATGAGGAAAGGCTGATGAAGGGAAAGTCCCAAAACCTGAGCATCCATAGTAGCAAAGAACCATGTCCTTAAGGCGAATTTTGCTCATTACAAAGGGTGGAAAGTTAAAATGCTAATGAGACGTGATGGATGCACTAGCATGTGCAGTGACTGTACATGTGGGGATGTGGGGCCAGAAGACCCACGACATACTTAACAACAACGCCCTTTCTAATGCTTTCATGAAAAATCACTTGAAACCAAAGGAGTTTCCCCAGTACCATATAGCGCTGTACCTTCTTGAGCAGCCTGCTCTGACCCAGCTATTAGAGTGTACTTTCACTTTGCAGTTAAGTTTCTTTGTCTACTCTTGCTTTGGACTCAGTCTCAAATTCTTTTTGTGAGGCAAAGTCGGGAACCTGAACTGGCCCACTGACAAAATACATTGGCAACCACAGCAGGCCGGACTGGTAGACTGAATCACCGTGTAAGAAAAACCTCACCACTTTAAGGCTAGAGATTCTATTTTTCATCAATGAGATTTTTTCTTTTCCTCTTTTTCTTTCACTTGCTTGTAAATCTCTAGAACAATTTCCCTTAGCCACTATGAATTTACTCTCTCTGACTGATTTCTCAGTTCATCCTGACAGGTGACAAGCAGGGGTGGGAAGACTTCAAAGCCCACGCTAAGTTGATCTAGGTCGCCCTAGTCCTTCCTGATGACAGGCTTCTGAGGGTGGCAGCGTTTAAGTCCAGGCTACGCAATGTCTGGAGATCTTTACTTTCTCTGAGTAACAGCTGTTCAGACACATGATTTCAGTCTCTTGTCAACCAGAGCACCACTACTGTTCTCTATTTTGTGTCTCTCCCACTTTCTTTTTGTCCACTTTTTCCTTCATTTTAAGCATCCATATCACCTTCATAAAGCCCACTGCTGTGTTATGCTACCTCGCATTCTGCCCCCCTGCATTCTGCACCCCACTTAAGCTGTATCTCTCTGTGGAAACTTGACTTGCTTCTTGGTCCATTGCCTTGATACCCATGCACTAACTCATGGGGATCTAATTTCTTTGTAAATTTAAACATATGGCAATCAAAGATGGGCACTGAAGGCAGACTCTTTACTTGATCTTACTATTATTTCAGTTTTTTGTTTTTTTTTTTTTTGAGACACAGTCTTGCTCTGTAGCTCAGGCTAGAGTAGAGTACAGTGGCATGATCTTGGCTCACCAAAACCTCTGCCTCCCAGGTTCAAGCAATTCTCCTACCTTAGCCTCCTGAGTAACTGGGACTACAGGCACGTGCCACCATGCCGGCTAATTTTTGTATTTTTAGTAGAGACGGGGTTTCACTACATTGGCCATGCTGGTCTCAAACTCCTGACCTCATCATTTGTCTGCCTCGGCCTCCCAAAGTGTTGGGATTACAGGGGTGAGCCAATGCGTCCGGCCCTATTATTTCAGTCTTAGAAGAGTGATCTAGATTCTGGACATCTTTTTCCATGTCACTCACCCATGAAGCCTTATTGTCTTTCAAAGCTCTTTTGATATTTCAATCATGTTTTTACTTTATTGGTCTGCTTGTATTCGGAGACTTTCGTCGATTCTCCCCTTTTATCTCTAACCCATATGGCTGACATACACTGTCCTGAAGGTCCTTTCGGCTATAAATGCCATGATTCCTCTGCTTTCAGCTGGGGCTAATGGAGTTTTGGTCCATGCATAGAGGGAGTCTTTAATGGCTGGATAAAACATTCTTTCTTCCAGACTCCCTATATGGGACCTATGAAGCCTACTGGGTATGACCATTTATACCTTCTAGGAAATGTAAAAACAGGAGTCAATTCAGTTGGAAACCAATATGCCTGTCACCATAAAATCTGCCCTACTACTTGTCCTACCCTATTTGACCCCAAATGCCTCCTCATTTTGAAAGCCTCAAGGGCTGCAGACACTTGGGCAATGAGTGCTCCTTCCAAGAGGGAGCTGCTCAGGGTGCACCCCAGGGATGACTGAGTGCTGGGCAGCAAGCCTAAGAGGACAGGGACACATGATATCCCTGACTTGACCACAGGACTGGACTCCTATTTTCCCATCAGTGCACCATTCTGGTTTTTTTCTCTCTTTTGGGTCACGTGAAGGACAAATCTAAACTATATGAGATTCTTAATGCCAGAGCCTGTAGGTTGATAAAAAGACAATGATTTTTCCATCAGCATATCCTTAAAAGGTCAAATGAGAAATCAATTCTTAGTCCCTACAGAGTCCTCACTTGAGTGCATTCTGCACAATTGGGAATACTTCTAACTCAATGATTAAAAAGAAAGAAACTCATCTTTAATTGTAACAATGTTTAGTCAAAACAACCATTAGAATCTCAGGAGGTCTGGACAACCAGTGAGGTACTGAAATATAATTTATCCTACAAATGAGTTTATTTTGTAAAAGGGAAGGGAAATGGTCTGAAATTCTATATGTACAAGCCTTTATGGATTTGTACCAAGGCAGACCCCTTGGGGATCAGTGCAGTTATATGCTGACTTGACTCAAAGGGGTCTGAAGGAGCTGGACATAATGAATGACCCCATATTGGGTAACTTTCTCCCTTCAAGTTCCCCATCTTTAAGCCCAGAACGAACACCACTTATCCCTATTTTGACTTTTTCAGGGGACTCTAATACTCTCAGTCCTCAAACCCCTGCTTCGTCTTTCCCTTCACCTTATCAGTCTATTGATGCTTCTTTATCAGAGAACTCAAGTCTCACAGGGACTATCCAACTCAACCCAAGTTGTTTTTCCTTAGGGAAGTGATGAATAGGGAAACCAGAAGTATCTGAATTCATGTCCCTTTTGCTATGTCAGACTTAGGTCAGTATGAAAAAAGGCTAGGACAATTCTCAAAGGGACCCTGCTAAGTATATGGAATTGTTCCAAGCTCTATCTCTGTCATTTGAGCTTACATGGAAGGACATGCATGTGATTCTATCCACCAGTTGCACACACAAGGAAATGCAAAGAATCTGGGCCCAGGCACAAGCTCATCGTGACAGGAAACATGCATTAGATGTCACTCATATGTAGGAGCCACTGCAGTCCCCAACCAGGACCCTAACTGGAACTACCAAGAGAGTAGCAGGGACTGGCCTAGGAGAAACAGAATCATAAAATGTCTTCTAGAAGAAATTGGGAAGTGGGCTTCCCAACCAGTTAACTACAGTAAACTCAAAATAAATAATTCAGGGAAAGGATGAGAATCTCACATTGTTCCAGAAAGGCCTTGTAGGAGCAGTAAAGAAATACACCAGTCTTGACTCTATCTCTGAGGCATGCCAATCCTGTTAGTGACCCACTTCATTAGTCAGTCAGCCCCAGAAGGAAATCACAAAAACTAGCCATGGGTCCCTAGACCCCAAAGAATGAATTACCAAATGTAGCATTTGACATCCTCAACAATCATAACAGAGTGGAAGAGGCTCAGAGGGACCAACGTGAGGAGGAAAGAGACAAGCAGGAGGCACAGTTGTTTGCCTTAGTTATGACAGGCAACCTGTCAACTTGAGGCTGCCCTGGGCAAGGCCACTTTAATGAGGCAAAAGAGACCATTAGTATACATGCAGGAAGCCAGGACACTGAAGAAAGAATTGTCCCCATAAGGTATCCCAACTGGATCTTGTCCTCAGTGTAAAAGAAAAGGCAACTGGAAGAGGAACACTTCTTAACTCCCAAGGGAGAAAGGTACTCCCAATGCCGTACTGGCCATAAGTGAGGACCGGAGGAGCCTAAAGCTCCTGGCAGCTCCCCACTGCAACATGGTTCTTATGACTAATGAGGAGTATCAGGTGAGTTTAGATGCGGCAGGGAACCTATTGATTTTTTTGTTTTTTTACCTTCCAAAAGCTCTTTTTTAAAAATTTAATATTTTGGAGGGCATAGGTTATTTATGGTTATAAGGATGAGCTTTTTAGTGGTGATTTTTGAGATTTCAGTGTACTCATCACCTGAGCAGTATACACTGTACCACATATGTAGTCTTTATCCTTCACCCTGCCTCTGAACCTTTCCCACCCCAAGTCCTCAAATTCTATCATATCATTCGTATGTCTTTGCATCCTCATTGCTTTGCTCCTACTTATAAGTGAGAATATATGATATTTGGTTTTCCACTCCTAAGTTACTTTACTTAGAGTAATGGCCTCCAGCTCCACCTAAGTTGCTTTCAAAAATATGATTTTGTTCCATTTTATGGCTGAGTAGTATTCCATGGTGTACATAGGCAATACTTTTTCTTTATCCACTTGTTGGTTGATAGGCACTTAGACTGGTTCCATATCTTTGCAATTTTATACTGTGTTGCTGTAAACATGCATGTACAAGTGTCTTTTTTATATAATGACTTCTTTTCCTTTGGGTAGATACGCAAAAGGAATTTGCTGGATCAAATGGTAGTTCTACTTTTAGTTCTTTAAGGAATCTCCATATTGTTTTCCACAGTGTTTGTTCTAATATACATTTCCACCAGCAATATGAGTTCCCTTTTGACTGCATCCATGCCAGTAACTATTGTTTTTTGACTTTTTAATTATGCCCATGCTTACAGGAGTAAAGTGGTGTCTCATTGTGGTTTTAACTTGCATCTCCCTGATGATTAGTGATGTTGAGCATTTTTTCATATGTTTATTGACCATTTTGTATCTCTTGTTTTGAGAAATGTCTATTCATGTTTTGTCTCTTTTTTGATGGAATTGTTTGTTTTCCTTGCTGATTCATTTGAGTTCCTTGTAGTTTCTAGATACTACTCCAGTGTCAGATGTACAGTTTGTGAATATTTCCTCTTGTTATGTGGGTTGTCTATTTACTCTGCTGATTACTTCTTTGGCTGTGCAGAAGCTTTTTAGTTTAATTAGATCTCATTTATTTATTTTTATTTTTGTTGCATTTGATTTTGCAGTCTTAGTCATAAATTCTTGGCCTAATCCAACATCCAGAAGAGTTTTTCTGACGCCATCATCTAGAATTGTTTATGATTTCAGGTCTTAGGTTTAAGTCTTTGATCTATCTTGTGTTGCTTTTTGTATAAGCAGCTCTCTTTCTGTTTTCAGAGGTGTGGATTCAGTTTCATTCTTCTTCATGTGGCTTGACAGTTTTCCCAGCATCACTTATTGAATAGGGTGTCCTTTCCACAATTTATGTTTTGTATCCTTTGTTGAAGATCAGTTGGTTGTAAGTATTTGGCTTTATTTCTGGGTTATTTATTCTATTCCATTGGTGTATAGGACTATTTTTATGCCAGTATCATGCTGTTTTGGTAACTATAGTGTTGTCATATAATTTGAAGTTGAGTAATGTGATGCCTCCAGATATGATCTTTTTGCTCAGTATTGCTGTGGCTCTGTGGGCTCCTTTTTTATTTCCATATGATTTTTAGGATTATTTTGTATAGTTCTGTGTATAATTATGATTCTTATTAGACATGGGAGCCTGTCTTTTTGTTTTGATCTGCCCCCAGGACCTCTATCCCCTAGTTTCCTCACTGTCACTGTAGTTAATGTCAAATCCCAAAGAAGACCAGTTACTATGCTTATAACTTGTAGGCTGAGACTACCTGATAATTACAAATTTCTAGGTATGCCAGAATGATCCACTCCTTTACTGGGGCAAGCCTTCTCATCAACTCCAGGAACCAGGGCCTTCCTGACCTTGACTGAGAGAGAACTCATCTCCAGTGTCAGACCAGGAGACATGATTTACATTAAAAATATTTTCAAAAAGAGTCACCAGCTGACCAATTCCTACCAAAATAGAAAGGTCCATACCAAGTGCTTCTGAGCACTTCAAACACAAACTACTGGGAATTGCCAGCTGAGTACATTTCTCTAGAATAAAATCTGTTTCTTCTTAACCTCTGCAGGATTCTCTACCAACATCTGAAGATCGGGAATACTCCAGTGAGCTGGTAGAAGATCTACATTCCTGTTCAGAAGGAATCCTTGGGAGCCTCCTACTACAAAATGTTGCTCTGAATAAGGTTGGAGGTGGCATCAATCTTCCTAATTATCTGCCTGTTTCTTTTTTACTTTTACCAATATGAATTTGTCCCACATGTGGGTAAGCATTAACTGTGCTCTTACTGGGTATAACTATCAAAAAGAAACACAGACTCTGAGACTAAAGAGATTACTATTACCGCAACATAAGGTAGTCCCATCTTAGGTCTCTTTATAGGGGTCCTCTTTGTTTTTCTACTGCTTACTTCTTTTGCATCTACTAAATATAATTATGTTTGGACCTTTAATAGCTATCTTATTACTGCTAATTTTTGGTCCTTGCTTCTTTAACCTCCTTGTGAAACTTGTTTTTCTCTAGATTACAATAATTCCATCTCATATTATTACTGTTTACATTAATACTAGATTATACTTAATATATTATAATATATCAATTATTAACAATGTATCTAAGATGAGGATTATTGTTAATATTATTAACTGTAATATTGTTCCGGGGATTCCAATCAGTTCTTCAACCATATGTGGAGAAAAGACCTTTAGAAATTTTCGATCAGGCACGGAGAGAATTTTGGGCCCAGGCTAGGCAGGAACTACAGGCCCTCTAAACTTTTGGAAGTCACAGAAGAAATGACCTAGCCCCTCAACAACCCATATGATTATGGGCCCTAAATTCTCTCGGGGGGAAACTGAGTCAGGCAGTTAGTGAAGGAGCAGGACATGATCACTTGCAGGTGGCTAAGAGCCATACAAACAGGGTCAAATAGGTTAACACAAGGGCCCCAGTCAAAAACAGATATTCCAGAAAGGCGCTAGGGTGATGTCTGTGGTCACCTACGGTTGGCAACTTCCTTGTTCAAGGAGGAGCAACTGTTGAAAGAAAGTCCCAAAGGCCAAGCATGCATAGTAGCAGAGAACCATGTCCTTATGGTGAACTTTACTCATAACAATAGTTAAAAACACACCCCTGGGTGGAGATTTAAAATACCAATGAGACAAGTGATATGTGTACTACCATTTACAGTAATTATATATGGGAACCCAATAGACCACCCACACCATGCTTAACCACATGCCCGTGCCTTTGTGAATAATCATATAAGACTCTTAAAAGGAGTTTCCTCAGTGCCAGTCAGCACTGTCTCATTCTCCAGCAACCACCTCTGACCTAGCTGTCAAAAGTGTACTTTCACTTTGCAATAAACTTCTTTGTCTACTCTTCCTTTGGATTTGCTCTCAAGTTCTTTTGTGCAGTGAAATGAAGAACCTGAACCAGCCTACCAGCAACACAACCAGATTCATTATTACCCCAAATGCTGCATCATACCTACTTCACCCATTCTCCTTGACTAATACGCTTAAAGCTGCTTTTCTAAAACACAATGTGGTATATGTTTCTTTACTCTTTAAAAGGTTATTTGGCTTTTTCATTGTCTCTTTAGCAACATCCAAGCTCTTCAACTTAATATAGAAGAACTTTCAAAGACTGGTTCTCACATATCTGTTTATATTTACTGAACTGTCTTCCTCTTTCACAATATATATTTACAACAATCATGTCCAGAAACAATGGTCTCCAGGCTGTCCTGTCTAAATCATAGTTCTGTCATTTAGTACAAATTGCTTACTTTGTTAGACTATCTTTTCCTCTCCTTCTTGTCTAGTGATTTATTACATTAAAAAATCTGTTCAAATAGTAGCTCCTTTGAAGCAAATTTGCTTTCTGCAGACAACTGATCTTTTCTCCGTGCCTTTGTAAACACTTCATGTTATTCCCTTATATTTACTTATTCAGAGACATTAAAATCATCTTTGAATTTTATTTTTTTTTGTGAAACTTTGAAGTCTTCATGAGCAGAGCAGTTCCCTATTCTTTTTATATCTAGCACATAACGTGTAATATGTGGTGGATTCTCACAGTATGTGTGGTAGATTTTCGACTCTTGTGTGCTGATTGGCACAGACTTAAAGCACTTTGAAACACATGACATTGGATTTTTTATAATAAGGAGAATAGAAAGCAATTGGAATCCCAATGGTGTCAGTGTAGGCTTTGAAAGAGAAAGCGTGAGAGGAGGATATTAGAAGCACCCAAACTAATACATTTTTTCTTAGTTAATTGTTTGTTTATGTGTAGTGAAATTCACAAAGGAATAGTAAATGACTTGAAGAGTATGTTAAAAGAAACTAATATTAAAAATATGAAATCCCTCATTCTTCTCTGTGTGGTGTTTTTTCCATTTTTATTGTGTAAAATACACATAACATAAAACTCACAATCGTAACAATTTTGAAGTGTATACTTCAGTAGCATTAAGTACATTTATATTGCTGTGCCAGCATCACCACCATCCATCTCCAGAACATCAACTTGCAGAACTGAAACACTGTGCTCATTAAAAATTAACTCCTTGTTCCCTATCCCTGGTCCCTGGAAATCACCATCCTACTTTTTGTCTCTGTTGTTTTGAGAACTCTAAGTACCTCATTTAAGTGGAATCATACAGTATTTGTCTTTTTGTGACTATTGTATTTCACTTAGAACAATATCTTCACGATTCATTCACATCATCATATATGTAAGATTTCCCTTTATTTTAAGGCAGAATAATATTCTATTGTATGTTTTATACATATAAAATTGTATCATCTACAAATATACAAAATTTACTTTTCTCTTTTGTCGTTTATTTCATTTTCTGGACTGATTGCTTCACTAGAACTTCCAATAGTATGTTGAATAGCAATGATAGTAGTGGGGATCTTTGGCTGTTCCTAATCTGAAGGGAAGCTTTTATTTTGTCTTTCACTATTAAGTATGATGTTTGCAGTGAGCTTTTCATATACGACTTTTATTATGTTAAGGTGAATTTTCTCTATTTCCTAGTTCTTTTGGTTTTAATCATGTAAGAGTGCTAAATTGTTTCAAGTGCTTTTTCTGCATCGGTTGAAATAATCATGTGGTTTTCTTCCTTCATTCTGTTAATGTAGTATATTATCGTGATTTATTTCCTTGTGTTGAAGCATCCTTGTACTACAGAAATAAATTCCACTGGGTCATAGTATATGATTCTTTTAATATGCTGTTGAATTTATTTTCTAGCATTTTGTTAAGGATTTTAGCATCAATATTCATGAGGGATATTGATTTCTATTTTTATTTTTCTGCAATGTCTTTGTCTGCATTTGATATCGGGGTAATGTTGGCTTTACAACATGAATTAGGATGTGTTTTCCTTCTTTAAGTTTTTGGAAAACTTGGAAAGGTTAGTGTTCTCAACTCTGTTACTGCTTCTTTAAATATTTGCTAGAATTCATCGTGAAACCATCAGGTCCAGGGTTCTTGTTTGTTGAGGGATTTTTGATTTTTGATTCTTCCTCACTAGTAAATAGGTATTTTCAGATTTTTTATTTCTTTGTAATTTAGTCTTTGTTGGCTTTATGTTTTTATGAATTTATTTAATCGAGGTTATCCAATTTCTTGGCATATAATAGTTCATAGTATTTTAAATAATTTTTTTCATCTGGAATAACCAACAATTTCTCCTCTGTCATTTCTGATTTCAGTAATTTGTCTTTCTTTTTTTCTTAGTCCATATAGTTCAAGGGTTGTCAATTTTATTATTCTTTTTGAAGAAGTAATCTTTTAGCTTATTGATTTTCTCTACTTTGTTCACCTCTGCTCTGATCTTTATTATTTCCTTCCACTAACTCTTGGCTTAGTTTGTTATTTTTTCCCCAAGTTTTCTAAGTTGTTGATTTAATATCTAAATTGATTTTTTAAAATGTAAGTATTTACAGCTATCAATTTCCCATTAGCAGTTCTTTCATTGTGTTCTATAAGTTTTGGTATGTTGTATTTTTATTTTAATTTAATATTCTTGTGATTTCTTGTTTGATCCAATGGTTAAGAATACACTGTTTAATTTTCTGTTTAATTTTCACAGATTTGTGAATTTTTTGGTTTCCCATCTATTACTGATTTCTAACTTCATACTGTTGTGATAGAAGAAAATGTTTTGTGTGATATTTTTCTACTTAAATTGATTGAGACATAATGTTTGGCCTAATATTATTAATCTTAGAAAAGTTTCCATGTGGCCTTCAGTAGAATGCGTACGCTGTTGTTGTTGGGTAGATTGGTCTATATACTGTTAGATACAGTTGGTTTATTGTGTTGTTTAAGTTCTGTATTTCCTTTCTTATTTTCTATCTGGTTGTTCCATTTATTAAAAGAATGGGTTATGGAAGTCTTCAACTATTGTTGCAGAACTGTCTATTTCTTCCTTCAATTCTGTCAGTTTCATTTATATAATTCAGTGTTCTGTTATTTGGATTGTAAATTATTATTATTATATATTTTCAGTTATTTATCTCATTTTTTTATTTAAAGTACATTTTGCTTGATATTAATGTAGCCATCCCTGCTTTCTTTTGGCTACTATGTGCATAGAATATTATTTCACATCTATTTACTTTTAATCTATTTGTATCTTTACTTCTAAAGTGAGTCTCTTGTAAACTGCATTTAGTTAGATCATTGTTTTCACACATTCTGTGAATCTATTTTTTGACTGAAGAGTTTAACCACTAATATTTAAAGTAATTACTGATAAGTAATTACTTATTTTCTTTGGCTAATTGTTTTTTATGTACCTTATAGCTATTTCATTTCCTCATGGTATGCACTACTGTCTTTTTTTGTATTTAGTTAATTTTTTTAGTGATTTAATTTTTTATAAAATTTTCTTTTGTGTATATTCTGTAAGTATTTTTTTTTGTGGTTACCACATGGATTATATTTTATATACTAAAGTTATACCCTAACTTCAATTTGTATCAATTTACATCAATAGGAAAATAGCTTCTTTGCATATCTATCCCAATCTATTCAGTTGCACACAGCTCGCAGGAGCCAGAGTGTTCAAAAGAAAAACTGTCCTTTAAATATCAAAATCTTTTTTCTGATGGTAGATTGCTGCTTCCAATCATAGAGGTATAGACAAAGAGTCAGGCAGACATTGTTTTTAACCCTCTCCCCACTATTGTAACCTCCTTTCTCTCTAGCTGAAGTAAATTTCAGGGAATTTAAAGAGTAAACACCTTTTTTTCTAATTATTATTTTTTTTCTTTTCTCCCTTTAGGAGTCATACATTAAAGACTAAAATAATGAAAATCAATTGCACACATAAAAGTATTTAGAAAGATATCACATATTCCCAGGGAAAGACGCAGGCTCAGAAAAAATCTGAAAAAATCTTAATTTAACAGCACAAGATTATTGTTAGCACAGAGACAGCCTACAACTATCAAAAGAAAAACAAAAACAGCAAACCTTAGGCAAGTAGGAGAATCTGATTCTAGAGTTACCACATTATTGCATACAAGTGTCCAGTTTTAAACCAAAAATTACAAAGCATACAAAGAAACAGGGAAGTACAGACCATTCAAAGGAAAAAAATAAAACAGTGAAAAGTTCCCCGACAAAGATCAGATGACATATTTTCCAGAGAAAGTCGTTTAAAACTACTATCTTAAAGATGTTCAAATAACTAGAGGAAGACATGAAGAAAGTAAATATTGTATAAATACAATGTTCATATTAATTAAAAAATAGAAAACCTAGAAAGAAACCAAATAGAAATTGCATAGCTGAAAATGTAATAGCTGAAAGCATGGTTCCTTGTCATGGAGCTAGGGAGTGGGGAGGGTTTTTACTGCAGTACTAAGAATTCAAATTGAGTAAACTAACCACAATTTACATCTGAAGACTTCCCCTAGTAACTGCTAGTTTTCAGTAGAGTCCAGAGTTCCAAAATGGTTACATCAGGCAGATTCTGCTAGTGTAATTATTGACTAGGTAGAGACTGCTTCCTGGTGCTTTCTATTTGACCATCCTCACAGAATCCTTCTACAGTCTTCATGTGGCCCTTGAAACCAAGGAGGATGAGAAAATATTATTTTCTTAAACTTAGCTGGGTTCAATATGGAAGCATTAATGACAGACATTGAGGACACAATACGTTATTTTTGTGTTGGGGAAAAGGTGTATTTTTTTGTGTTTATTGGATAGTTTCAATGAGACAAAAATAGATAAAGTTATTAGATGATTAAGGAAACATTCCTGTAAATATTTGCTCCAAAAGTTCTCCTGAGTTAAAATTAAAACAGAAATCAAAATCTTACAGTAAATTATAACATCCAAGATTTTTAGGAATAAAACGATAAAGGCATATCTGATATATATTTAGACATGTTCAGATTCTTATATCCTTTATTGAGCATTTCTGCTGCTAGATCTTTACTCTGATGAACAATTTAAAACATGTGAAATGTGTTGTGTAAAATAATTTCTTTGAAGCATTTATAAAATTAGATATGTTGTGACATATGATGTGTTCCATCTTATATGATTGATGGAACATATTACATGTAGTAATGAAAATGGATTAAATAAAATATATTGTGCTTATTGCAATTATTTAGTTTGTAGTGATTGAAATTCACATTACATAAGCATATTTTAAACCATAGATGTTTATGTTATTGTTATAGCATATAAATGCTATGTGAGAGATTGAGAAAACATGATTTATGAAACACAGATTCGCTTGTTCAAATCCTATGAAATGAGAAAGCATATTTTTTTTAAGTGCTAAGTCAATAGCAATCTTAGGTAACAGGAACATATATAGTTGTCCTAAAAACTGGGAAAATCCCTGAAAGCAAACAATAGGAAATCTATAAATAAATAACTGGAGAAAACCACATACCAGTTTTCACACAGGACAGCACCATTACAGAAGGCCATTATGAGACTGTATGTAAATAAGAATAATGTTGAGTTAGTGATAGACTCAGAATCAACTAAAGAATTGAAAAAACAAACAGTGGGAGTGAACCTTGGGGAAATAGGATTAGATATGTTTTAAAGTAGTTTCAGTAGAATGACTGTCATTCTACTTCATAGGCACAGAGAGAATGCTATGTGTAATAAGCAACAAACAGTAGTGGCTTTTATTCATAGGCTCTGGCATTAAATACAGACTTCAGTGATTGACAGTGTCCCAATAGTATACCAATGAGTTATTGACTTCAGGAGCTAGAAAGCATAAGGAAGAACTTAATAAAAAATACATGTAGAAAACCTCTAAGTTGCAGCAAACCTTTGAAAGGCAACTCAATTCATTAAAATAAATAATAACATCAATATAATTCTGGCATATATAATAGTGAGAAGACAAAAATATACTGTGCAAAAAAAGCACAAACATATGACTAAGTATATGCAAGTAGAAATACAGAGAATATTTAAAACTTAAAAATTACTGTTATTCATATAATTTTGCAATCATATTCAAATGTTGTTTCATTAAGAAAATATAAATAACTGGTTAAAAATTAGAAAGCGAAAAATTAAGAGAATAAACTGTAATATTAAAGTGTAACTATCGAATTTCAAAAATGAATATCATCTTATTAAAGTCACAAATTATATAAATAGAAATAATTCCAGATTATTACTAAAACTAACAAAGAATACAAGAAAAAATTAAATTTTATGATCACATCTGTAATAACAGCATATTATTGAAGGAATTTATTACAAACAGCATAATATTGAAGGGATATATGAGGCTTCCAAATCAGAAATTATATATTTTATAATTGAGTTAATTGATTAAGCTAAAATAAAACCCTCACAGATATATGAATAGATGCAAAAATAACTTGATACATGTGAATTTTCATTCTGATGAACATAATATCTTATTAAGAATGAGATAAGAAGAAATTTCTTCAACCTATAAACCATATTTAAACAAAACTTATAACAATCATACATAATAAAGAATTGGAAGCACATATGTTGATTACATTAATTTTATATGGCTACTGGTATAAATTATTACAGACTTACTGGCTTAAAATAGCATATATTTATTGTCATAGAGTTCTAAAGGTCAAAAATTAAAATCAAAATCTTAGTGGGGCCGTGTTTCTTTTGGAAGGTAGAGGAGAGTAGTGTGTGTGTGTGTGTGTGTGTGTGTATGTGCGTGTTTGCTCTTCCAGATTCTAAATATCCAGATTCTACATTCCTTGGATGTTGGTTCCTGACTTTATTTTTCAAATCTAGAAGATTAGAACTTAAATATCTTTCTCTCTGTTTGACCTCTGCCTCTGATGCCGTTTCTCTTTGTGTGTGTGCCTGTGTGTGTATGTGTGTATGCACTGACCCTTTTATCGTCTGCTTATAAAAACCATTTTTTTTTTTTGTTTGAGACGGAGTCTCACACTATGGCCCAGGCTGTAGGGTAGTGGCGCAATCTCGGCTCACTGAAATCTCCACCTCCTGAGTTCAAGCAATTCTCCTGCTTCAGCCTCCCGAGTAGCTGGGATTACAGGCATGTGTCACCATGCCCAGCTAATTTTTGTTGTATTTTTAGTAGAGCTAATTTTTTGTTGTATTTCACCTTGTTGGCCAGGATAGTCTCCATCTCCTGACCTCGGGATCCACCCACCTCCGCCTCCCAAAGTGCTGGGATCACATTGGCCCTACTCTAATAATTCAGGACAGTCTGCCCATCTCCAAAATTCTTAATCTCAGCTGCAAAGTCTGTTTTGCCATTTAGAAATAATATTCACAAAATTAGTGAATTAGGAATTGAACATATTTTGCAGTGCGTTCTCAGCCTAACAGGGTCATTTGCAATTTCAAGCAGGGCGCAGGATTGTGTATGCATGTGTGTGTATATAAAATGTCCATGCATTTAGCCCATCTGATCATGCTTTTCTTCATTATTTTAAGAGCTATTTATCTACTATGGTTAATTATTATTTTTGTAACACAAGTGATAATTACTCTTCAATGTCTGACAATGAAAATAGGTGTCTTTTTGTGTTTAATGCTCTATTAATATAGTAGAATTTGGCTTTTACTTTTTTGCTGTGTAAAAAAATTTGAGGGCATAACTGGAAAAGCAAACATTTTATTTTCAATTATTATGTATCACTTTAGACATGTTTGTATATGGTTTATACATATATTTACTTTTTTCAGAAAAATGCAAATCTTTGTCTTACAGTAAGTGAACTTAATTCATTAAAAATCATGTTTACATTATTTCTATAGTATTATTTTGTTCTACTTTCTAATTTTATACTTGAAAATATTCAACTATTTAATGTTTTCTGTTTTGCTTCATTTGTGCATATTTATTTTGTTATTTAGGAATGTTTGCATTTTGTTTCAGTAATTATTTTTTCTTACTGTAACCAATTATAGCATTGATAAGTCTCTTTTCCTACTCCACTTTATATTCTATCATTTAATCTTATTAAATTATATTGTGATTTTTAATCATGAATGTATTTCTTCTTAATCTTAAAAATATCCATCCATACATTTTTAATCTTAAATAATATCCTTAAACTTCAGCTATAAATAAAAATAAATTCAACATATTTACGTCATTTCCCATTAAACGTCACTTGCTATTTACTTCTCAATGTATTTTATTCATTTCGTTTTTACATATTTGGAGACCACAACACATATATTCTGTTGAAGCTACTTGATATTTTGAGTAAAGTTTATTAGAGCATTACGGTATTTTCTTAGTTCCAGTGTATTAATAATTTGTGTTGCCCTATTTTTTAAGGAACATTTAAACTGAATAAAATCCTCGAATCGTGTTTCCTCACCTAGCAATTTTGTAGGTGTTGCTTCAGTGTCATCTAGTACTAAATATTGCTAAGAAAAATTTGAGACCACGGTGTGCTTTCCTCTTATAAAAGATTTTCTCTTTGGCCTGGCTTCACAAATAATTCTTTATATGCATTACAGTTTATTTACTTTACTATATTCTTGCCAAAGTTAACAATTTTGGGCTAGTTTTCCCTTGGACTCTGTATCTTTTCAATATGCACCAGAAGTTGTTATTTTAAATATGTTATCTTTACCTTTTTTGAGGACTTCAGTGTTTTGAATCTTCTTTATTTTCTCTGATCATTTTAATCTCTTTATTTATCTTATACTGTACTTGATTGCCTTGTTTCTAATCTTTATAGACTTCATTATTATTATTTGAGCCGTGGCTGATTTCCTTTGCTCTTCCAGTTTTACCTCCAGTGCTGTGATGATATTTTCTTTTCTATCCTTAGCTCCTCCCACTTACATTTCCTCTTTTTTTGCTGCCCTGCAGTCAATTCCCTGAAGTTTTGCATCTTGTTTTTGTGCCACTGCTTCATAAAGATGATTATTTGATTAAGTATTTTGTTTATTGCGTTCATTTTTGTTTTTAAAGTTTTGGGATAGAATTTTCATCTGCTTCATGGCAACAATTTTATACATTCGTCTTGTGTAATTAAGATTTATTGATTCACTTTTTAAAATTATGATGGCATCTTTTGTAGATTTATACTTCTGGGAATCTCACTTTATACAGAGAATCTCTGCCTACTATAATGCTTACTCTAGACGCTATTTACTGTTCACACTGTTGCAGTCTGCACACACACACACACATACACACACAGTAGGTTTAGTGCCCCACGTCAAATCTGCAACCGTTGACAAGTATAATTTACAGTTTTACTGGCTGTTTCTGAAGCTTGAAGCAAAGTACCTTCTGTTCCTTGATGCTTCTCTGTTTCTTCCCAAAAGAACACTCACCAGTGATTTGTACTATGTTTTGCGAGATTTCAACCTAAATCATAGTGTTAGGTTTTATCTGTTTCTTGTTTCACTGAAAATGAAGTTAAGACTTTTATTTCTTATCTTTTCTGTCTTTTTAAAATTACTTCCAAGAAAATCATTCTGAAATTTTCATTTTCTGGTATCATCACCAAATTGAAAAGCTACACATTGATTTTAGATTTTCTTCTTGTAAAGTCACTTTACCAAGCAAATGGAGAGCAAAAAAAAGCAGGAATTGCAATTCTCATCTCTGATAAAATAGACTTTAAACCGACAAAGATCAAAAGAGACAAAGAAGGACATTACATAATGGTAAAAGGATCAATGCAACAAGAGCAGCTAACGATCCTAAATATATACGCACCCAATACAGGAGCACCCAGATACATAAGGCAAGT
>PVKV010022780.1:0-34574 GCA_004027835.1 Alouatta palliata | reverse complement strand
TTCATCCACCCATCTACCCATCCATCCATTCATCAACCCATCCACCCACTCATCCACCCCTCCATCCATCCATTCACTGGGCAAACACTGGACACTGGGATTACAGTGTAAGCAAGTCCAAAGTGATCCTGGCCCTCGGATCTACAGCCTAGGGGAACACCCACAACTTGAAATCTCTCTGAAGAGAACCAGGGCCAAAGGGCAGGTGCAGCAGGGACCCTGGCCTTATCTGCGCAGACGGGGCCACCTCCTGTGACGTCTGAAGGAGGTTTTGGAATTACACAGAAAAGGACTTTACGCTTGGAATGTTAGCCACCGAGCACATTCCAAATTCACAACACTTCCAGAGTTTGGGGATCTTAACTCTAAGTTGGCACAGTGGTTAAAAGTAGGAAGGTTCAGTGTGTCTGGATTTGCAGGAGTGCAACTCCATGCTTTACAACAGCCATTGTTCTGCAAAGCGCACCCCTGACTGAGAACGCTCATGAGTAGCTGCTGCTCCTGAGCCTGCTGTGGTCCCACCAGCATTGTCTGTTAGGGCCTGTAGCACCTGGTCTGTAAGCTGACCTTGGGCTAGCTCGATGTCACCCGCCAGCCATTCGCTGGCTCTTGGGTTGCACTGCGTCCAGGCAAGGGGATAGCAAGCTTTCCTTTTATTGTTTTTATAAAAATGGTTTTATTGCAAAATGAAACACAGATCTAGTGAAACCCACAAAGTAGAACTTAGTGAATATTTGTAAGGGGATTGCCATTGAAACCACTTCCTAGGTCTAGAAATAGTACTTTGCAAGCTACTTCCGAAGCCCTGTCCTTGTTCTCCATCCTCCTTTCTTCTTCCAGAAAAAACTGCTAGCTTAACTTTTATGGTGATCACCCCCTTGCTTTTGCTTTAAAGTTCTGTCACTCACGTGTGTACACCTTGCCATTCTTTAAGGAATATGGGAGGCGGAGGTGGGTGGATCACTTGAGGCCAAGAGTCCAGACCAGCCTGGCTGGCGAAACCCTGTCTTTACTAAAAATAAAAAAATTAACTGGACATGGTTTTGGGCACCTGTAATCCCAGCTACTCTGGAGGCTGAGGCAGGAGGATCAATTCCCAGGGGGTAGAGGTTGTAGTGAGCCTAGATCGTGCCACTGCACTTCAGCCCTGGTGGCAGAAAAAACAAAATCCTTTATAACAATTCCTGATCTGGAAGCTTGTGGTGTTTAGGCTCCTGGGTAAACCATTTTCTACCTTTGGCAGGTGAAGGCGAGGCAGGAAGTGCCTGCTACTTAGCAGGTGTCCACTCAGAGTTGGATGAGAGGCTGGAGAAGCCAGGGATGTTTTACAGTCGCCTGGGGAGGAGGTGCCGCAGTTCTGAACCAGGGTGACCACAGCCAGACGGGACCAGCGGTGTGGAGGGGAGGAGCCAAGGGCGGCTCTGCGGGAGGGATTAACATGCTGCGGGGAGAGGAGAGGAGGAGCCGTGAGTCATTGTTTCTTTCCCCTTCGGTACACTGGGGGAAATTAATCTTGCACCTGCCATGGCAGGGAAACCTGAGTTTGCTGTTGGGGTTGTCCGGGGCACGTGGGGTGTTTGTCTTTGAGGCCATTCTTCATCAGAATTGGTGACAGGGGCATATTTCCCGCTGAGCCAGGCTCCTCACCTCCCCCCCTCACCCAAGGGGGATCTGGAGGCAGGTGGTCATGTGTTTGGCTTGGTTTGAGTGTCTACAATAGCTTGTGGAGATGTGATGATTTTAGAAGTTGCCAACAGGTGAGTTCTATGGGAAAGGGCCATAGTAATTTTCAAATGCTGGGGAAACAGCGTTCAGCTTTGGCATGGGCATGGCAGTCCTCACCATGCAGGCACTCCTCGTGTCCTGGAAACTTACTTCAAGCAGGTGGTTCATCGAGCCTTGCTGTTGGTAGCAGTGGGGGGCGGGGGCTGGTCTCTTATTCACCTAATCTTCTCTGCACAGGAACATGAGAGTGATTATATGAATTCATTCCTGAAGGCTCCCTTTGCTAGAAGTTCAGACTACAGGAGATGTCAATGTAGCCAGTTTTAAGCTGAGTTGGGGAGAGCATCATGAACCTGTGGAATCTCCAACAGTACATGGAAACACAGGGAAAATGAGAATGGAAATTCTTGGCCTCATTTATAAAGAAGCATTGACTAAAAGTCTATTTTTTGTCTTTGGTGTGGAGGACACAGAAGTGTTGGATTCAATCCCAGCAATACACAGTGTAATGGAAAAGAAATAACTGTCATTGTGCATTGTGACAAGTAATTTATAAGAAAAACAAAACACTTGAGCACAAGGCCAGTTGTCTGTTGCATGTTGGTGACATGGAATGGGACTTCTCACTGTAGTTAGGTGGAATTTCTGTCTTTTGGTAGGACTTCAGCTTTTAAAAGTGCCACACATTCTAGAAGAAAACAAAGAATTATGCAGTCATGTGGACAGGGGCTCTGAGGCCTGCTCTTGTCTGCCCCTCTGCATGTTGGCTTCCCCATCCCCATCTCACAATGGACTTGTCCTCAGGGGTGCTCACAAGTGTCTGAACACATCATGGGTATTTCCCCCTGTTCCTCAGCCCACCCGTGACCCCTGCCTTCTTGCCTGTGTGCCCTGGGCGGTGGTGATGGTTGCCACCTCCTCCCTTCCATGCAGGTGTGCCAGCTGGCACTGGTGGCCTTTAGCAGGTGAGAGCTGGGCCAGATGAAGTAGTCTCTTAAGTCCCTTCCAACTTGAAGCTTCCCTGGGTCCAAGCTTAAGGGATGGGCTGGGACCTTTTGAGCCATGCATTTGGTGGGAAGATGCCCCTGAAAGGTGCCATGGAGTCATCCATGGCAGCCTGGGTGCTCCTTGTCTTGGCCAGTGTTGGAACTCAGGGGAGGGGCCCGATTCTGTATCACTGTGGTGAGGACTGGCCTTCCAAAAAGCTGCTTTCCAAGCACTCGATGATCATGTTGTTTTCATTCTAAGATGCACATTTTGTCATTGCCTAATATTTCTGAAATTGGGAAGCATTTTAGTGTCTGTATGTGTGTTTAGTGAAATGACAGTCCCTCCAAAGAGAGAGCTGTCATGAAGGTGGTGGTGGGCCACACACTCACAGCCTCTTAGACCCCAGGGGTGATAGGTGGCCTGGGCTGATGCAGGCTGCTCCCAAGCCCCAGACCTATGTGTCATAGCCACAGCACGGCCTCGTAGGCCTCTTTCTATACTCAAAGGAGGCAATCAACAGTGGACAGCAAGTCCGCTCTGAAAACCCTTGACTTTGAAACCTTCCAGTCATCTCCATGGGCTCTCACCTAATTTTGTTTAAACACTGTATTTACCTCCCCTCCCTCACTCACAAACCTTCAGTGGCTCCCTATTTCTTCTACCGAAAACTTAAACTTGGCCTGGCTTTCAGTCTGGCCCCTGCATCACTCTTTTTCTACCTAACAGCCATTAACCCAGTTCCTTTCCAGAGGGAAGATTTCATAAGCTACTCCGAGGCAGGGCCATTTCTGACTACACTATTTTTTTTTTTTTTTGAGACAGAGTCTTGCTCTGTCGCCAGGTGCCAGGCTGGAGTGCAGTGGCACGATCTTGGCTCACTGCAACCTCCACCTCCCAGGTTCAAGCAATTCTCCTGCCTCAGCCTCTCAAGTAGCTGAGACTACAGGTGCACGCCACCATGCCCAGATAATTTTTGTATTTTTAGTAGAGACGGGGTTTCTCCATGTTGGCAGGATGGTCTTGATCTCTTGACCTCTTGGTCCACCCGCCTTGGCCTCCCAAAGTGCTAGGATCACAGGCATGAGCCACCGCACCCGGCTGACTCCACTTTTGATCCACAATGTCCCTGGCACAGGGTCTTCCTGGTGGCAGGCATTCCAGCAACGCTTGTTGGCTGATGCATTGATATGGCCACAGCTCAGACCTGAAATCCTTCGGGCATTTTATTACTGTCAGCATCTGGGTAGTATAGCTCAAGGATTAACAGAGTTATAGGAGAAAACTCTACCGTAAGAATGGGTAATTATTATTATTTTTTAACCAACTACAATTTAAAGAGGGTTCGTAGAGGCACAAAAGAGCACACGCTGTAAACGAGGGTTAATGAGAAAGCTTCCTGATAGCTCGTGCCTCATCAGTAACAGAACAGCGTGTAAATAAATCTAATTTCCCTTCAACTCAACTCGTCACAGGCTTAATTACCGCAGCCACAATGTGTGCATGTGTGTGTTTTTTTCATTAGCGAAATAGGGTCATTATTAGCCATGTCAGGTAAGAATTATGATGAAGAGCCTGGCTCACCCTCAATAGGTGTCCTCAGAGAGCAGAGAGGAACTTTCCTTGTGAACTCAAGAGTTCCCAATTAAGGTGGCTTGGAGGAAGCAGGAAGCGGCAAGCAGATTAGAAAATGATTACAGAAATGGGTAAAGCAGGCGAGGAGGTGGGAGGCTTGGTGGGGGCTCAGTTAATGACCGAGGGAGGAAGGTTTTCTTCTTGGGGCTGCGCCTTCTTTCCCCCTCACATTGTCACTTGCCTGCCCAGAAATCCTGAGGGCTCTGAAACCCCTCCTGGGGTCCTCTCTTGCATTCTGACTCCAGAGAGCTGAAAATGAGACTTGTACTTGTAGGGGGACAGGACTTGACCACTTCCAGCCACCTCTTTCCCATGGCTTTGCACACCTCCCTCCCCTCCTGCCGAGGGGGAAGGAGAGTGTGGTGCTGCCACTGCAGAAGATGGCTGCACCGGCGGACTGTTGCAGTGAGTGTATTGTTCTAGAAATAAATAGCTGAAAACACCGAGTCAGAAATTAGTTAACACAAAGGAAGTCGAACCCTACAGGCCAAGTTTCAATTGTCTGCAGGAAGTGCCCTGCCTAGGGGGCCCTTTGAGGGAGGATTTAAGTCCATTCTGCCTGGCACTCTGTACACAGTGTTGGCAAAAAAGTTTTTTCTTTCCTTCCGACCCCAGAACCCCAAGCCCCCCGTAATGACTGCATTCCTCATTAAGCAGTGTAGGAGACCGTACTTTGAGGTGCTAATGCATCCTAGTGATTCAGAAACGCAGGCGGCTTCTCCCCTCGGTGCTGGTGTGCTCCGGCTGCTCACACTGTCCATGCCTGTCTGTCCGTAGCTGCAGCCTAAGCTCGCCCCCATCCCTTGCACCGGGCGTAGGGCAGACCTGACGGCCTTGACAGCAGAAGAGGACCTGGAAGCCTCTTCTGGTGCTGAGGGTTCACAGCACGTGTTCTTCTAGGCCTGCCTGGAGGCCTCCAGGGATGGGAGTGTCATCTAGTTCCAAAGCAGCTTGATCCCCAGCGGCAGCCCTGATGATCACATTTACTGAGCACTTACTGAGTGCCAATAATTACTTAATTAAACAAACATCATTGAGAATCTCTTCTGGGACAGGCACTGTGCTTGGCATTGGGGATTAATCAATGACCCTGGATGGAGATTTCCTGCCCTCTTGGAGCTTACACGGGATTGCATGCAGGACACAGCTGATAAACTCGATGATGAGTGCTATGCAGACCAAAAGTGGGCGGAGAGAGCGCTGGTTAGGCGGGGACAGCGTCACTGCCTTGCTCAACAAGGAGGAGTTACAAAAGCCAACTTCTTGCCTGTCTTTATAAAACCCCACCTGACCTGGCCTTGGGGCCTCCCTCCCTCCCTCCCTTCCTTCCTTCCTTGCTTGCTTCCTTCTTTCCTTCCTTCCTTCTTTTTCCTTCCTTCCTTCTTTCCTCCCTCCCTTCCTCCTTCCTTCCTTTCCTCCTCTCCCTCCCTCCCTGCCTTCCTCCCTTCCTCCTTCCTTCCTTTCCTCCTTTCCTCCTTCCCTCCTTCTCTCCCTCCCTCCCTCCCTCCCTTCCTCCCTCCTTCTTTTCCTCCTTTCCTCCTTCTCTCCCTCCCTCCTTCCCTCCTTCTCTCCCTCCCTCCTTCCTTCTTTTCTTCCTCCCTCCCTCCCTTCCTTCCTTCCTCCCTCCATCCCTCCCTCTGTCTCTGTCTCTGTCTCTCTCTCTTTCTGTCTTCCTTTAGACCGAGTCTTGCTCTTGTCACTCAGGCTGGAGTGCAATGGCGCCATTTTGGCTCACTGCAACCTCTGCCTCCCAGGTTCAATCGATTCTCCTGCCTCAGCCTCCTAAGTAGCTGGGATTACAGGTGCGCACCATCACACCTGGCTGATTTTTGTACTTTTAGGAGAGACAGGGTTTTGTCACGTTGGCCAGGCTAGTCTTGAACTCCTGACCTCAGGTGATCCACCCACCTTGGCCTCCCAAACTGGTGGGATTACAGGCATGAGCCGCTGTACTTGGTCAAATGCCTGGGTTCTTTGTGCCGTTCAAGTGTTTGCTCAAATATCCTTTCCCCAGAGAGGCCTTTTTTTTGACAGGCAGAGCTGAAGCTGGCTTGTTGCTTTTCAGCAGTTCCTATATCCTGTCGCCTTTTCTGCTTGTCTTTCTGAGATAGGGGTTAGTCTGCCGCCAAGGCTGGAGTGCAGTGGTGCAGTCATAGCTCACTGCAGCCTCCAGCTGCTGGGCTCAAGCAGTCCTCCGGCTTTATTTAACCTTTCAAGTAGCTGGGACCACAGGTGTGCACCACCACACCTGGCTAATTTTTTTTTTTAATAGACAGGGTCTTGCTATGTTGCCCAGGCTGGTCTTGAACTCCTGGGCTCAAGCAATCCTCTCACCTCAGCTTCCCAAAGTGGTAGGATTACAGGTGTGAGCCACTGTGCCCAACCTCCTATCACCTTTATTTCAATACTTTCCTTGCATTTATCACCCCCTGAGATTTTCTGATGGTTATTATTCTGTTCTGAGACAGAGTCTTGCTCTGTTGCCCAGAATGGAGTGCAGTGGCATGATCTTGGCTCACTGCAACCTTTGCCTCCTGGGTTCAAGTGCTTTCCTGCCTCACTCTCCCAAGTAGCTGGGACTACAGGCACATGTCACCACGCTGGGCTAATTTTTGTATTTTTAGTAGAGATGGGGTTTCACTATGTTGGCCAGGCTAGTCCTGAATTTCTGCCTTTAAGTGATCCACCTGCCTCAGCCTCCCAAAGTGCTGGGATTACAGGTGAGCCACCATATCTGGCTGGTTTTCTGATGATTATATATATTCTTTGCTGCTTAGTGGATTTTGTTTTTGTGGTTGACAGCTGTGTCCCCTGCCCCGGATATTGCCTGGCACACAGCAGCCCCACGGTCCTGAATCGTTGAGTGGGTGAGGACATGTGAGGCTCATGCCAGTCTCTCTGTTACCTCGAATGAGGTCCACAACAACCTCCTGCTCTCTCATCCTCCCATTTTACAGATGAAGAAACGCAGGTTGAGCGAGAGTAAATAATTAACCTAGGGTCCCACTGGAATGCATCTCCAGCTGGTGCAAGGGCAAGTCCACACCCATTTTCCCAATGAACCATGCAGGTTTTTTCTCCTCTTGGTCAGATCGTGGGGTCTGTTCTGTGCTCCGTGGCCTCCTGGAGCAAGCCCATTTGCTCTGTGGGCCACCCTCTTGTGGTCTCTAGGCAGTCTTCCTAGCCTCCATGGGCTCCCCTTTGAAAAGGACGGGAGGCTTGGAGAGATATCCAGGGCTAGAGTTCTTTGGTGGTGATGCTATGGTCAGAAAGGGGTACCAGCCTGGCTCCGCCAGATCCCTACTGTGTGAAATGGCTGGTGCTGGTGCTGTGAATGCCCAGGTTGGTTATGCAAAGGTTTCTGTGGCTGGGGCTCCATCAGGAAGGGCTGCTGAAGACCCCCGAGGCCCAAGCCACATGGGGTGGGGAAGGGCCACTGGTGTGCACCCCTCCCACAATTCTGGTGTGGAGTTCTTGCCTGGGGGCCATGGAAGCCAGGCGAGGCACCAGGCCACCTGTTTGAAATGCCTTCCTGGGCCACGTCATTGGCACAGTGACCTGAATTCTTGATTCCTGGCTTAGTGAATATCAGGTGGGAGAAAATGTGGCCACACAATTCTGCTTTCTTCTGCAGGAGCTCGATTTTGAGGTGAGCATCCTGCTATGGCCCAGGAGAGCCCGGGGTGGGCACTAGGGGCCCTGAGATGAGCTGCTTCCTGCATTTGCTCCCTCCTTGCTGTGGGGTCTTGGCCAAGACCTTGCCCTCTCTGGGCTGCATGGGCTCTTTACTGTCCTGACTGGGTGGCACTTTGAGTTCTGAACCACTGAACCCTAGCCTCGGAAGGAAGAAAAACAGACTGTGGCTCCAGCGTGCCTCTGGGGCAGACAGCCCCAAGCCTTACAGCAGGGCTGACCCCATCACTGTTTTGGGAAGCAGAAGCCAGGCATGGGTGGTGCTGCTACTTTCTCTCCCAGCACTCGGAAGCCCAGCATGGGTTTGAAGATCATTCACTCTTTAACAAATCAGAAGACCCATTCTGGCTGAGGGATTCGAACCCAGGTCTGACCTTGCAGCCAGTGCCCCGGCCAGAGCACTTTGCATGGAACTGGGTGCGTCTAGCTAACTCAGAACTCTCATGTTAGAAATGTTTCCCAAGAAGACGCGACCAGTTTAGGCTGGGTGTGGTGGCTCATGCAGACTCCCACCTCTGCCTCCCAAAGTGCTAAGATTACAAGGTGGGAGGATTGCTGGTGGCCAGGAGTTGGAGACCAGCTTGGGTGACACAGTAACACTTCATCTCTACAACAAATCTTTTAAAAAACTAGCCAAGTGCGGTGATGCTCGGGAGGCTGAGGTGGGAGGATCACTGGTACCTAGGAGTTGGAGGCTGCAGTAAGCTGTGATAGCACCACTGTAGTCCGGCTTGGATAGCAGAGTGAGACCCAATCTCATACAATCACAGCAAAAATAAAAGATTTGACCAAGTTGAATTATTTTAAAATACAGAGGTTCTGAAACAGTCTTGTGTGTGACTTGAGCACCCGCAGTCTATCTTCAGTATGGAGTTCCCATGTGTGCCTTGAATGGAGTTGTGCACACTGGCCACTTGAGGGGCTCTCTCTCCCAGCGCCTTCTGATTTCATGATTTGATGGCATGTCCCAGGCCCTCCTCCGGCCTTTTGTCACTGTTGGGCCTCGGTCTCTCTCCTCTGTGCTGTAGACACACTGGCCTCCGCTCCGTTCTTGTAGTGCCCGATGCTGCATACCTCAGGTCCCTTTGTGCTCACTGCTCCCCATCACTGTCGCCATCACTGTCCGGTCCCCTGCAGCTTGGCCCACGCTGTCTCCCAGGGAGGCTCTCCCTCCCTCACCACCCCAGCTGGAGCTGGCCTCTTCCAGCCCCCGTCGTGTCACCTTTTCTATTTCCTTGGATACTTTGATCACTCACAGAAATGATTTTGTTTCTCTATTTCTGCATCTTCTGTCTTTTTCCCCACTAGAGGGTAAACTCCCTGAGAGGATCCATCCACCTCATTCCCGGCTTTGTCCTAGGACAGCGCCTGGCATGTTGCAGGGTCTCTGTGAGTGTTTGCTGAGCACACAGATGGCCTTGAATGCTCCTGTGCCTCTCTTCTGGAGAGGAGCGTCTGGCTGGCCCTGGGGACCTTGGCCCTCCTCCTGTGTCTGGCCGACACATCTTCTGTGACTCAGCACTGGCAGTTGGCAGAGAGAGGAAGGTACCTCCCAGAGGAGTCCGATTCCCAGAAACATCCAGCCCACTTCCCCCGTCTGGGCTCCCCCAGGACACCCGAATGCGAGGACTTCTTGGAAACACCCAACTTGGCCCCTGGAGAGCTTGGGGCTCCACATTTAAATGTTAGTGACAAAACCCAGGAAGCCACCAAATTTTGTGCTGAGGAAGGGGTATTAGTGGAGGAGAAAGAGGAGAGGAAGCTGCCTGTTGAGAATTTCCAGAGTAGGAATTTCCTAAACTTCCCCCCAGATTATTGGGTGCAAGGAAGTGGCCCCGATGTGATTCACTCCAAGCAGGAGCATGATAGGTGAGCTTGCACTAGCCTGCACACGTGAGTGACAGCCAGAGATGGGCTGTTCTGCAAGGTCACGGGCGGATGGCCACTTTCCCTTCAAGGTCAGCCTGGACTCTCCACCACATGGCCCTTTCCATCTGCACAGATGGACTGGGATGTTGGGGAGTGGATGGTAGCAATGCAGACATAGGTGGCCCCCTGAACTGCACCTCCAGAGACACATGCGTGTGCGGGAGGGAGAATCTCCTTAATGCAAAGATTCCCAGGGTGAACCCATTTGCAAAGAAAGGAAATCCTTTCTAAGATAGAAACCACTCCCCCACCCCTACCCCGTTCAGTACTGTGGCCCCTTCACATTTCACTAGGAGTTGTGGACCGTGTGATTTCCCTCCAGACGAAGCTTTAAAGGCAGACTCTAAAAATGATCCCTGGAAGAGATGACCATGGCCCAGCGTCAGTTGGAACAAAGTGTAGAAAGGTTACAAATCAGCGTGCGGTACAGGATCCCATTTGCACATGGTGATCACTGCGCATGTCCGTAATCACAGGAGAGGATGTGCGGGACCGCGCTCATCAAAGTGGTCACAGCCCCAAGCTCTGGTGCTGAGGTTTCAGGTGGTTTTCCCTATTTTTCCTTATACTTTTCTGTATGGCTTGTATCTTTGACATCAGCCACAGTTATCTTTGTAATTGGAAATAACAGTAAAGTTTTATTTTTTCTGGGAAAGTAAGATACTCAGAAACACAGAAGCAGTTCTGGGGAGAAAGCAGGGTGAGAGCACAGGCTGGCTGAATGCACGCCCTGCCTCCCTGTGGAGGTCAGGACCTGCAATGCTTGTTGCAAGTGTGGGCAGGGCTCCTGGCGTGGGCGTTTCTGGGGCCGAGGGGCCTGGGTCATTCCTGGCTTAGCCCAGGGCTCTCATGGGACCTCACTTCTGGGGCTCCTGTCTCTGGTGAGGCTTGGTGCTGCCATATGCGCCGTGGGGTGGTGCCTCTGCTTGAGAGGAGGTTACTCTCCTGCGCTGTTTCACCACCTTCCTCAGCTCTTTATTTATTGCCATGGAGATGGGATGGAAGCCCCTGGACTCCATGAAAACCACATTGTTTTTGTGGAAATGCTGCAGCCTGTGGTCATCTCTTTCTGCATGAGAGGTTTGTACACAGAGGGCCTCAGAACCTGGTATCCCAGGAAGCTCCTCCATGCTCAGAAGGAGCACTGGTCTCTTGGAGGTTGGAACCCCTGTTCTACCATCCTTTAGCAGTGACCTTTCCCCCTCAGGGCCTCAGTTTCCCCAGCTGTAGTAGTACCTCTGTCCTAGGGCAGGGGGATCACAGGTGGGTACCCATCAAAATACTTTCCCGTCCTCCTTTCCCTACATAGAAAAGGGGCTTTGCTGGAGAGATATCCAGAAACTGTTCTGAACTCTGAACGTGGCCATGTCTTGCATGTAGTAAGTGATCAGGTGACGTCACACAGTGCGATCTTAACAACCAGCTCCTTTGGTTGGCCAGCTGGCAGATGCTCTCTGATGAAAAGAGTTGGAGTAATTTTTTCCATTTGATGTGCTCTCCTGGAAGGGGGTCATGATGCGTTTTAGGCAGTACCTGGCTCTTCCTTGAATTAGGCCGTTTTCCATTCTCATCTCTCCAAAGGTGGTTTTCCAGGCTCAGCCATGACTCACAATCTCAGCCTACCCACAGGAGGGTCAGAAAATTGGTGAGAAGTGATTTTCTTTTGAAACTCAGAAGTGAAAAATCTGCATTTACTTAAAAATGACTAACGTGGTGTTGTCCAGCTAGGAGGCTTGCCCAAAAAAGTCTGCTTTAAGGAATGATGGGCATGACTTTAATCATCTCAGGCTACATCCATTTATCCATTCAACAAGGGGTTATTGTGCACCTACTGTGTGCCAGGTGCTGTTCTAGGTGCTGGGGATTCCACAGTGAGCAGATAGAAGTCCCTGCCCTGTTAGAACAACATACTTAGGTCCTATTTGTTTATTTGTTTATAGAGACAAGGTCTCATTTATTGCCCAGGCTGGCCTTGAATTCTTGGGTGATCCTCCTGCCTCAGCCTCCCAAGTAGTTGGGACTACAAGTGAAAGCTGCTATGCACCTCGGTATCATTTTTTTCAATCCCATCCCCTAACCAGGGCTAGGCTCCTCCACACTGGAGGAAGGAAGGAGAACAGGGCTGGGTACTAACCCTGATTCTGCCACTAACTTGCCTTGTGCCCTAGGGACAATCTCTTGGGTCACAGATTCTGAGAAAGCACTGGATTGGATTGGCTCCTTTCTTCAATGCCTTCTTCATCTAAACTTTTATCATCTGAAAAATTTTAGTGACTCAGTAATGGTGTTTTGTTTTTTTAAATGAAATATATCAGATAAACAAAAGAGAGTAACAACTGTCCAGTATGTACCTTTCAGCTTAAGGAATCGTTTGCCCAGCTGAGCACCAAAGTGCCCTCCTCTTCCCACTTCACTAGGGCTTGGCATTCATCATTTGCTTGTGTGTCTTGCTTCTGAAAATATATATAAGTGACATTTAATTATAAATGATATAAATTCATCATTTCCCTGTATATCTTGCTTCTGGAAACATATATAAATGATATTTAAATACTATTGATATACATGTTTTAAAACAATATAGATGTCATAGGTTACCATAGATAGAGTTGATCTTTAGTGACTTGCTTTTTTCCCTCTCTCAACATTATGTTTGGAAGATTAATCTGTGTTGATACATGTAGCTGTTTCATTCATTTGAATTGCTGTGTTATCCACTCTGTAAATGTTCCACAATCTATTGGTCTGGTGTTCATGGAGATGTAGACGCTAATTTTTTTTGGCTATTGCAAATCATTCTGCAGTGGATATTCTCACGGCAGAATTTCACAAACAGGAGTTTTCTAGGATATAAACCTCTGTGTGCAGTGACTGAGTAGAAGGGCATGGTTCAAACTGCTGTCCTCCATCTCTATCTGCCAGCTCTGCTCTCCCCACTTTAAGTACCTTCTTTCCCAGTGATTCTAGCACATCTTCAGATTGTGTCTTAGTGGCCCCACTTGGGTCATGGGCCGAGCTTGGAGGTTGGGGGAAAGGTCAGGAGGCTGTGGCCAGGGGAGCCACAACTGCTGAGCAAAGCTGGGCACTGTGGGGCGCTGCTCTGGGTAGATGGGCCCTAGTTGTTAGGAGGAAGTAGTTCTTTTGCTTCTTGCCCCGAGCTGTCTTAGAAAGCACCCAGTTTTGAATGGGCACAGTGATTCACACCTGTAATCACAGCACTTTGGGAGGCCGAAGCAGGCGGTTCACCTGAGGTCAGGAGTTCGAGACCCACCTGGCCAGCATGGCGAAACCCCATCTCTACTAAAAATGCAAAAATTAGCTGGGTGTGGTGGCGGGTGCCTGTAGTCCCAGCTACTCAGAGGCTGATGTAGGAGAATCTCTTGAACTCAGGAGGCAGAGGTTGCAGTGAGCCAAGACCCTGCTATTGTACTCCAGCCAGGTGACAGAGCGAGATTCCATCTCAAAAAAAAAAAAGAAAGTACTCTGTCTTTTTGGAAGTAACAGTGGTGAGCAGATAAAAGAAGCCTGGGTTTCTGCTTCACTCTGATTGATAAGGACAATCCCAGGCTATGACCTTTAGCTTCTCCTCTTTTGAGGTGGGGAAACTGAGGCTTGATGAGTCTAAGCAGATCCCCTGAGACGTCTGAGCCCAGGAATATGCTCTGCTCTTTATCCCATGCTTTCTTCCTACGCCCAGCGACCCGGTGGTTCCTTTAATGGTGCCTGAAATCAATCTTGTCCTTTTACAGATGGGAAAACCAAACCTGAACAGCAAGGGCCAACATTGCCTTCCACTTACAGAATGCCCTCCACACAGAGTAGATTTAGGATGTTGTTACAGATGGGGAAACTGAGGCTCAGGGATAGGAATTGACTGGCCTGAGGTCATGCCAAGAATTAGGGACAGTGCTCAGATGAAATTTACACCTCCTCAGATCCCCCCAACCTGTCCTCATTTTACTGTATTTCTCTGCCCTGAGGAAGCTGGTGTTGTGTAGCAGATCCCAGTTGGACCTTCTATGGGCTGAGGAGATAGTTCACTGGGTCCCGGTCCTCTTAGCTCCATCCCCGTGGGCTCCCCATAGAGAGTCCTTTCCTGCCTTTAATGCAAATTCTTGCACTTTCCTGATAATATTCTGGGCTCTTCTTAATGCAAGGGGGTCAGCAGCAAGGCATCTCGGCAATTTATAATTCTTGAAAATTCTGTTTGGTGACATGAGTTAGCATTTAATAGACACCCTGCCACCTCCTCTCTCCCTATTGTGACAAGTTCATGGCAGAATCCTTTTGAGATTAAGGGTAATTGCACCACGCTGTGAACAGGAAGACCACGTCAAGCTCGAGTGCGCCTCAAAAACGTCTTCACAATAGACAGTCAGGTACGAGTTTGCTGGGCTTCAAGGTAATGATTTAAAGTTAATTTGACCCTTGATGAGGGATCCCATGTTTCTGATCGGATTCGGTCTTTCAGTTTGGGCTTGCCTGCCATGCCTTCAATAGTAGCACAAATAATTCCTTCATAACAAGTGCCTTTCAGAGGATGTCTGCTGCTGACAGCTAATATAGAATTATTGCCCCTGAATGCATTTCTGTAATTACTTGCCAGAGATCTGTCTTTGTGTTAGAAGACATTTCGCACTTTAGTAACATTAGTGTTTTGGGAGAGCATGAGCAATAATTATGAACAGTCTTTCCACGAAAATAAACCTAAAAAAATTATAAAAACTAATGCTAAAATTGGTTAGAGCCAGGGAGGAATTTCATTTGAATTTGATTCATGTATATTTATTCCGAGTATAATAACCTTTACTGCGTGGAAACTTTTTTTTTTAAACAAAAGCAATAATGATACAAAGAGCCCACTTTCTAATTTTTGAGCCAGACTGAAATGGAAAACTGATTAAAAGTGACAAGTTCCTCGAGAATGAAGAAAGAAGCCCGATCATGCAGCCCTGATAGGAGACATTTGCGGTAATGGAAAATGAAATGATTCACAGTGTGATCAATAAAAAATTAGCAGCATTTAATAAAAGGTTTCTGCTTCATGTTGACTAAAGAACATCGCCAGCAGTTTGAAATCTGAGTTAAGTGACGGTCTGAGGAGGAGCCTGGGGGTGGCAAGTGGGGTGTGGGGTGTGTGTGTGTGCATATAGATCACATCGATATTGGCCATCAGGTGGAGGCAGCCAGGCCCCTGGGGTGGGTCTGGAAGTTTCCTTGGCGCAGCCCACTTGACCTTTAATCTGTGGCTAATCCCCCCATGTCTCTGTGTGTCTTTGCCTAGGAATGTGAATCCAGGGGTCCTAGGCCATCAAGTAGGCCTTGTTGTCATTGGCTAGGGAGTCTGAGTGTAGTCCCCCATCAAAACCCTGACCCCAAGCTGGGGACACCCTGCCTGGCCACCTGTGTGTTGAGCATGGGGACACCCACCTGGCCTCGTGTGTGCTGAGTGTGGTGACACCCTGCCTGGCTGTGTGTGTGCTGAGTGTGGGGACACCCCGCCTGGCCACATTTGTGCTGAGTGTGGGGACACCCCACCTGGCTGCATGTGTGCTGAGTGTAGGGACACCCTGCCTGGCCGCCTGTGTGCCGAGGCATCTCGGACCTCTATGGTGGACATGTCATGCTGCCCAGGCCATTGGCTTTGTTCTGTGGCCTGCTTCTAGAATCTGGGTTTCTGGAGATATCCAGGAATGTCCTACAACCCACTTGTGGGGGTCCGAACACCCTCCTAGGGACTGACGGGAAGTCAGCAGAAAGATGGCAGACCTGAGCAAGTGGATGAGGCTAAGTGGTGAGGGGACCCCCAGGGTCTCCTGGAGAAGCCCGCTGCTCACATGGGTCCTTGAAGGTGGGCTGAGACTGCCACTCTTCTCTGGGAAGTGGGTGCCTAGGTGGGGGTTTGCTGGGAGTGGTGCCTTGGAATCTGCGTGTGCTCCTCCCTGGGTGGGACAGCTTGGGAAAACCACTCCACGAGGCCTGCTCCCTTTTCTCCAGGTGCCACTTCCGTATTCCCTGGAATGTGACTGTGTGCCAGGCTGTCTCCATGCCTGGCAACTGGTTAATTTTTAAAGGCTTTTTGCGGAACCTCTGCACTGTGGCTGGAGGGAGAGGGGGCTCCCCTGGCCCTCCAGGCCCATCCGGAGGCTTGTTGGTGGGAGGGTCATTGGTGGGAAGAGAGCTGCTGGTTTTTGGGTTACAGTAGAGGCTCTGGAGCCCGGTCTGGGGAGTCTCTGAGCCTCCTGTGTCCCGGTGCAGCAGGCAGGACCAGAGGCCTGCTTCGGGCTTCATTCCTGATGCCTCATCCCTTCCAGGAGATACAGACCTGTGGCTGGATCTTTAAATGTCAGAGTGGGAAGGACCCTTCCGGACTGCTTCTTCAACACATCCTATTAATCACCTTCTGTGTACTAGGCCCTACGCTCGGCGCTGGGTGGAGGGAAGGGAGAAGCAGAGTGAACAAAACTGATGCGGACCTGCCTGTCTGGAGCTTGCATGCCCAGGAACTTTGCATATCCTGCAAATAAAATCATGAAGACTGCTATGATATGTGGCGAGGAAGAGGTGCCCAGCTTGCTCCCAGAGCTCACATGGGAGCCTGATCCTGTGGGGGTGCAGATTCACTGAGCTGAGGCCTGGATGGCGGAGAGGAGTTGAGGAGTTGGCCGGGTTAACTTTTGCACACTTTTTACTTTGACAGTGAGGCTCTTTCTGCAAAGCGCTGCTGTGGGATCCTGGCTTGGAAGGCAGGCAGCAGCAGGGCTCCCTGGGTGTGGAAGTGTTGCCTTGGAGTTCTGCCCTCAGGCCTGCCCCTGGCACAGTGTTGCACTGCTAAAGTGCATGGTTTTAAAAATTGCTTCTCTGTGGTCCATGCCTTAATTTTCAGATGGGGCAGCTGAGGCCCAGAGAGGGCACACCTTGCCCGGAATGCACAGTGATCATGCGTGGCCCCTGGGCTCTGGGCTGTCCATCCACACCGCCTCTGTTTATCCTTGCCTCTGAGCCAAACCCCATTAAGCTGGCTACTGGTTCAGTTTTTAGGGGTACAGATGCCTCCTCTCCCCGCTTTTCTTCCCCTAACCGGGATCCTCTTTCTGTAGCCACAATGGGGGTGATCCATGCCCCAGCATCCTCGCCTTGAGTTCTGCTCTAGGATTGAGAGCAATTAGGAGTGTCAGGCGCTGGCACTGGCCACAAATTAGCTGGATTTATCGAGCTCCCCACGCTGCCCAACCATCCTCCCTCCTCTGTCCACCGCCGGCCCTGTTCCCCCATCTCCCGCTTCCCAGAGACAAAACACAGCAAGGAGAGGGCAGAATGGTCACTACCTCAGGAGGTCATGAGGAGGTAACAGTGCACAATTTTCATGGTTCCAGGGTGGCTTTGTCCAACTACTCTTCATTACTGCACGCGGCGAGATCAGTTTTATTAAGATTGTAAGGCTTGGAAGAGTGACACCGTTAACTGCTTGCTGGAAAAATAGATTTGTTTTTTCTTGCAGGGGTTGTCTGTGGTTTATTTTCCCCCCCCGCTTCCCTGCCCCCTTTTTCCCTCCCTCTCATCTGCCTTCGTTTCTTTCCACTCATTCCTGACCCACTGTAGTTGATAGCTGAGTGCAAGTGTCTGTGAGGTGGGGAAGCTGCCATTTTTCTTTACCTTCCTGGTGTGTTTAGCATCTGAGCCCTGCAGGGAGGTTAGAGTCATTCATTCCTGCATTTGTGGAACACCCGTAAAAAACAAGGTGCTCGTGACCAAATGTCAGCTTCTCCTGGTCACGGAGTTGTGCATGGTTCTTTCATGTGTTTGCATCTAGAACAGGGGCTGGCACATAGTAGGTGCTCAGTAAATGTTTGTTGACTGATTGAAGATGTGGAGGATATGTGTCTGATGTGGTTCCAGCATTTAGGGAGCTCACTGCTGACCAGGGCCCAGGGAGCAGACACCTGGAGTGAGGTCACCCAGAAGGTGGCCTCATAGGGAGCTCTTACAACATGAGTACCATCCTCATTTTCTAGGTGAGGAAACTGAGTCTCGGAAGTACAAGCAACCAAGGTCTCACACAAAAATGGACTTGAACTCAGGTCCTAAATCTCTAAAGAAGAGACACTGTCATCACTGCTCAGGGACCCCTCTGTCTGGTGAGGAATGAGCAGATGACCCTGTGCTCTAGGGACTCTGGGGGGCTCTTGCTGGACACAGTCCATGGCATAGTCCCTTAGTGGGAAGCCCCAGGCTGCACCAGCCCTCCAAGGAATATTGTTTAGCCCATACTGTTTTTTTTTTTTTTTTTTTTGAGATGGAGTCTGGCACTGTCACCTGGGCTGTAGTGCAATGGCGCAGTCTTGGCTCACTGCAACCTACGCCTCCTAGGTTCACGCAATTCTCCTGCCTCAGCCTCCCGAGTAGCTGGGATTATAGGCACACACCACCGCACCGGCTAATTTTTTGTATTTTTAGTAGAGACAGGGTTTCACTATGTTGGCCAGATTAGTCTCGAACTCCTGACCTCATGATCTACCCTCCTCGGCCTCCCAAAGTGCTGGGATTACAGGTGTGAGCCACAGTGCCTGGACCATACAGTGTTTCTTAAAACTTAAAGTCAACTTTTAGAAATCCAGAGATTTTATATAGACTGGTAGATTTCCATCTTTTTTTTTCTTTTCTTTCTTTTTCTTTTTTTTTTGACACAGAGTCTTACTCTCTCGCCCAGGCTGGAGTGCAGTGGCGCGACCTTGGCCACTGCAACCTGTGCCTCCTGGGTTCAAATGATTCTCCTGCCTCAGTCTGCTGAGTAGCTGGGATTACAGGCATGCACCACCATGCCCAGGTAATTTAAAAAAATTTTAAATTTGTAGTAGAGATGAGATTTTATTATGTTGGCCATGCTGGTGTCGAACTCGTGACCTCAAATGATTCACCCACCTTGGCCTCCCAAAGTGCTGGGATTACAGGCATGAGCCATGGATTTCCTTCTTAAAAAAGAAAGCAGCAGGTGTGTTTGCACTGCTGATCATCTAGAGGAGCTGAGCCCCTTCCCTGCATGGGCTTCTGTGCATTCCCTCCACACCCCATTTGCCTGTATGCTCATTTGTGTAATTTGTGTGGTGGTGGTGGAGTTCTCTCCACTGCTTATCTGAGTGACTGAGGGGACAGTCTAAGCCATCAGAGCCTGTTTCACCCTCTGTAAAATAGGCTTGGTGGTAGTGTCTCCCTCAGGGCAGCCAGGGGTCATGAGATGAAGGATACAAATGAATTGGAAGGTCTGGCCTGAAGGAGGTGGTTGCCATCACGCTGCTAATCCTTTAGGTTCTAGATTTCCTGACACCTAAAGATACGTTCTCTGGAAGGTTCTGGTCATTTCTGTGGACCTTTGCAGAGGGTTGTCCTGTATCCAGTTCCTCATGGCCAGCGAGGATAGAGCAGTGCAGTGAGGCTTGTGCGATGCAGCCGAGGTCAGGTTCGGTGTCTCAGACAGACCTTGGCTTGAAATTCTGTCCACAGAGCCATGGGCACTAATGGGGACATCGGGGCTCCCCAGACAGCCTTCCAAAAGTTGCTTCCTTATTTAAGAAGCCGAACTTGGACAGCAAATTATGTGTTAAAATATTTGCCTAGAGCTCTGCTGCCAAGGAGACACTTTAGGCTGAGTGTTAAATGTTACCCCACTGCCTGCACTGCAAATATTTTAAACCTGAAGATAAATAACGGCTGCCTCTCAGAATTTGGGGCCAGCAATGGATGCACAAGCTGAGTGCGGAATTGGGATGTGTGGGCTCCTTGCCCAGCCCTGGCCACACCCCTCCCGGGGCCTGCTTGAGAGAGTGTTCATGGAGGAGAGAGCTCTTCTCTGCAAGCAGGGCCCAAGCCAACACTGAGTAGCGGCTAAGCCAGAGCTTTGACCTGGCGCCCAGGTTCAGAAAAGGCATCTTGCCCTCGGGAACATGTTTTCAGGAAACATGCAGGCTGTGAGGGTGTAGGATGTGTTTTTTTTTACAAAAAATAAATGTTGGCCGGGTGCAATGGCTTACTTCTGTAATCCCAGCACTTTGAGAGGCTGAGGTGGGATTACTTGAGGCTGGGAGTTTGTGGCTAGCCTAGACAACATAGCAAAACCCCGTCTCCACAAAAATTTAAAAAATTACCTGGGTCTGGTGGTACACCTGTAGTCCTAACTGCTTGGGACACTGAGGTGGGAGGATGGCTTGAGCCCAGGAGTTTGAGGCTGTGGTGAGCCGAGATCACATCACTGTACTCCAGCCTGGGTGACAGACCAAGACCCTGTCTCAAAAAAAAAATTCCCAAAACAACCCATGATCCTCCAGGGTAAGGCCTTGGCAATGGTAGGTGTCTTCCTGGATTGTTTTTCCCTCAGCTACCTACAGGGGGCAGACACGGGAACAGTGGGCTTGTGAATTGCAAGCCGAGCACACCTCTTCACAGAGCAGGTGGCTGGCACTTTACTCGGGGTTGCACAATCTGAGAAGGGGAGGATTTGCACCTGGACCCAGGACTTTCCTCTCCTGGTTAAGATAATTTTTTTTTCTTTTGGTCTGCATGGAAATTTTTGTGTCTTGCAAGAGGGCCTGTGCCCTGACATTCCTCATCCTCCTGCATCCTCAGGAGCGTGCCAGGCCCCTCCGGGTTTGACACCTCACACTCTTGTCTGCATGTGTTGCTGCACGTGTTGCTTTGAATCATAATGCAGCAGCAAGACAGCGCTCACCAGCTTCCATTGTCTCCAGCGGTCCTGTGAGCTAAGCATCCATCCGGCTTTGTATATATCACCTTATTAAAATAATGACTTAATTAATCCAGTCCCAGAGAGGGCAAGTAACTTGTTCACGTTCCCCCAGCTGCTAAATGGTGGAATGTGGATTTGAACCCAGACAGGCTGGCCTCAAAGCCTGTGATTCTTTTCTGTTTTTTCTGTCATCCCCGACAGTCCCTAGAATGTGCATCCAGCCATCTGCTGCTTGTGTGTGTCGTTACTTAATGACTGTCTTTATTTCGACAACTTGATGCCTTCAGCCCCACTGCGCTCCTCTACCCCAGTGTCTCGATGGTTCCTGTACAGTCGGATTCTCTGGTAACCTCTGGATGAACCTGGAATGTGCCAGCTGGTGGTTTTGCTTTCTGTGGGGTGGATGGTGTGGTCTCCCATTCAGATCTGATTGGGAGAAGAATTAAGAGGTTGGGAGGCCATCCCAGGGCTTGCTGACCCCACTGACCCCACTGCCTACCCGCTGTCACCTGGCACCGTTCCTGGCTCTGTCATTCCTTTCTCCACTCCACTGGTCTCCCTCTCCCCCACACCCTTCCTCCTCCCACCCATCCCTGCTCTGCTCTCGTCTCCCCTGTCCCCTTGAAACCCCACAAGGCTCCTGTAACCTCTGATGTGGAGCTAAGCTGCATGCCAGTCCATGGTGGCCATGCATTCAGGTGAGCCCCACCTCCACCCTGTGAGGTTGGAAAGGATGGGGTTCATGATATTCAGGCTCCTTATGGGCCTATGAGAAATCAGAGGCTTAGGCAGGGGATGTGGCTTGGCCAAGGTCACTCATAGTTGGGGGCTGAGGGGTACTCGAGCTAAGACTGGAACCTGGGTCCCTGACCAGCCCCAGTCCAAGGTGCTGGCCCTTACTGCTTAGCGTATCCTCTTGGGCATTAATCTATTCATCTATTCACTCATTCACCCACCCCATATTTATTAAGCATCTTTTCTGTGCCAGCCTTTGTGTGGGCTTTGAAGCTGCCAAGGTAAATAGGGTCGGGAGCACTCTTTATGTTGTAACAAATGTGTGTGTTATGCCTGGCACACAGTAGGCACTTAATAAGTATTTGTGAAATGAATGAAGGAAAGAATGGGCAAGTGTGTGTGTGGTTGTTGACCCGGGTCTGTCTCATGCCTCTCAAACTCCACCCTGGGTCTCTCTGTCTTGGGTGCATGGGGGCAGCTCCTGGCCGTCTGCCTCCCTCTTGTATACTCGGCCACGAGGCTCCAGAGCTGGGACCCCTGATGGTCCCTGGGAGGTTCTCAGGGTGCCCAGGGCTTTGTGCTGGCTAGCTGACTCCCAGGACACCAGGGTGAGGAAGAGGCATCCTTCTTGGAGAGTTTTTTTTTTATTTGCATGTTGGCCAGGGGCGGAGAGGGAAGGGACACTCGTTGGCTGATCCTCTCCTAGTTGGCCCTTGGGAAGGTGAGGCTCTGGCTCATGACCTCACAAAGCCCTGATGAGAAGGTAGAAAATGTTCTCTTCTCAGACCTGGCAGCCTGTGGGTGGTCTGGTCCCCTGGGACCTCTCCCAGTTCCCCTTTTCCTGGCAGTGGACTCAGCCAACTGTCCCCTGCCCCGTGATTTCACAGGCATTCCCTTTCTACTTTCCATGTAGTAGTTAAGAGTCAGGATCAGCCAGGTGCAGTGGCTCATGCCTGTAATCAGGAGGCCAAGGAGGGTGGATCACCAGAGGTCAGGAGTTCGAGACCAATCTGGCCAACATGGCAAAACCCTGTTTCTACTAAAAATACAAAAATTAGCTGGTGTGACATGCTTGTAATCCCAGCTACTTGGAAGCTGAGGCAGGAGAATCACTGGAACCCAGGAGGTGGAGGTTGCAGTGAGCCGAGATCGTGCTGCTGCACTCCAGCCTGGGCGACGGAATAAGACTGTTAAAAAAAAAAAAAAAAAGTCAAAATCTAGAGTCAGAAAATCTGGGTACAAATCCCACTCTGCCCTTCCTGGCACGTGCTTTGCATGGGCTCCTGAGCCTTGGCTTTTTTCCTCATTGACAAAGTGGGCGAGTTCATTCCACCTACCTGCAGCATGGGGGTATCCATTGTACCTACCGCATATGGTCTCTGTGCCCATCGAAATGGGGCGATGTGAATGTAAAATGGTACCAGGAGATGCTTACACAGTACTCAGCATTCCCTCAGGGTGTAGAGGAGGCTGTGCCACCTCCCTTGATCCCTGGAAGGGCCTCTGCTGCTCCTTCCCTCCAGGGGGCATGAGGCCAGCTCTCTTGCTGCACAGGATTTCTGCAGGATTCGCTGTCTGCTATCAACATCATCATCTTGAATGCGAGCCCTTTCTTAAGGGCAGTAGCTCAGTGGCATGGGAAAATTCACTACTCTTACTTTATTGTTTGAGACTCTTGCTCTGTTATCCAGGCTGGAGTGCAGTGGTGCGAACATGGCTCACTGTAGCCTCCAACTCTTGGGCTGAATCGATCCTCCTGTCTCAGCCTCCCAAGTAGCTAGGGCCACAGGCGTGCACACCATGCCTGGCTAATTTTTAAAAATTTTGTAAAGACAGGGCCTCATTGTGTTGCCTAGGCTGGTCTCAAACTCAAGAGAACCTCCTGCCTCAGCCTTCTAAACTGCTAGCATTACAGCACTTACGTGAGCCGCTGAGACCGGCCTGAAAATTCACTCCTTTCTAATGAAACATGATCAAGGTGAAAGGTTTTGTTATTGCCTCTCTTTGCTCATAGAAAGTCCCCCAAGTCCATATCTTGGGTTCAGGGAAGCCGAGTTTGGGTGGGTGTGGTGTAGTGGGATTTCCTGGTGTGAGTATACCCTCTTCCTCCTGGCTACGGGAAGACACTGGCAGGACAGGGCAATGCCGTCGTATGTGAAGTTGAGTCTTTTGAGATTGCCAGTATTTAACTTTTTTGACCTAAAAAGATGGCTGCTTTATATAGTTCAATCTAATGCTTATCATCAGACAATAAACCTCACTATGGTCCCTTTCCCTCCTTCTGCCTCCACCTGTGTGGGTTTCAGAGACCTACTTTTTTGAAACCAATCAATTCATTCGCTCATCCATTCATTCAACATTTAATGAGCCCCTACTATGTGTCCACCTGTGTGCCAGGGGTGGGAGAGGAGGCACTGAGCTAAAATAGGCATAGCTCCTACCCTCATGGAGCTTATAGTCTGGTACAGAGGGAGAAGGTTGGCTATCCATTGCTGTGTAACAAACCATCCCAAAATGTAATGGCCTGAAGCAACCATGTATTACTACTTCTCACAGTACTATGAGCTAACTGGGTTCAGCTGGCAGTCTCACTGGGTGTTTCTCGTTCGGTTGCAGCTGCATCGGATTTGGGGCAGCTGTCACGCAAGTGCTCCTTGGGGTGGGATGTCCAAGATGGCACGCTCCCATGGCTGAAGTTGGTGCTGGAAACTGGGAGCTGTTGACTGGAGCCCCATGCACTCTCTTTCCACGTGGCTTGGGCTTTATATAGTATGGCAGCTGGGCTCTAATGGGGAGTGTCCCTGGAAAAGCGGCGGGGAAGCTGTAAGCCTCCTTCTGACCTAGCCTCAGAAGTCTGGAACAGTACTTCGGTTGCATCCTATTGGTCAAGGAACCGCTGAGGCTGGCCAGCCCCGAGGGGGACTGTGGAGGAGAATTCGGTCCCTCCTTATGGTAGGAGAGTCAAGGTCTCCCTGCAGAAGGGCAGGTGGGGTGAGAGATATTGCTGTGGCCGTCTGTGGAAATACAGCCTGCCACAGCGAGATAGAGTAGACAGATTAGCCCACAAAAGCATGAGTGCATGTGGTGCTGAGTGCTCTGACTGCAAAGGGAAGTGAGCCCTGGGGAAAGAGTAATGGGGCCCCAAGTTCCATGGGTGCCCAGGCTTGCAGGGATCCTTGGGAACTGCGTGAAGATTTAATGGAAATCTTCCTGCCAAAGATCGGGAATGGGAAGTCCTGGACCAAGGAGACTTGGCAGTTTACGGGGCTGGAAGATGACCTTCAAGGCTGTGGAGATGGGTGATAAATGAGAGAGGTCAGCAGCACCATTGCTGAACCTAAGGGGCCATGATCAGGACCCTACATGGGACTTTGAGGGGATTTACAAACACCCCAACACCTGGCTCTGGTGTTCATTGCGTCTTGCTGTGAGGAAACCATGTAGTACAGTGGTTAAGAGTCACATGCAGTGGGCTGGAAACCTGGCCCCGCCACTTCCCTGTGGTGTCACTTCCCAGAGCTCCACTTTCCTAACCTGTAAAATGGGGATATGATGGCGTTAACTTGTAAGATGCCTGCACTTGATGAAGTTGAGTGCTTAATTCATGGGCAAAAGGATCCAGGTGCGCACATCAGAAAACAGCTGTCGGCTGTGGAAAGTGTGGGCTCTGGGAGGTAGGGAATCTTGTCAGCTGGATGGACAGGTTGGTGTTCATAGCACCAGGCTGGTTTGTGTCCCGTGCATGTGGCCCTGAGGGAGAGGCCCTGATGTGAAGTCCGTTTGACTGGGGCCTTCCCTCAGTGTGCTGTCTACATGCTGCTGCAGGCAGCCCCCAGGAGGACAGGGGAGGAGCATGAGGGAAAGGAGCTGTTTTTGGGAAGCCCTCCCCAGCCCCGGAGGCCTCTGAAGAAAAGCATTTAGCTGTTGGCCTTCTCCTGGGCCTGGTGAAGTTGTGTCACTGGGCTCCAGGGTGATTGGAGGAACCAATGGGTCAATTACAGTTCTAGCCCAGGTCCTAGAAATGAGCCAGCACTTGTGACGGGACTCACCTGGCAGGACAGGTGTTGGGCCTCTGGGCTCTGCCTTCTCTGAGTTTGCGCAGTGTCCAGCCTTGGGGCAGGAACCAGTTGGGGGAAGGGTCTGGGGCTGGATAGGGCAGCATGCAGGACAGGCAGGCCTGGGTTGGAGGAGTAGGGAAGGTGCAATCATTCCATCCCCAGGGCTTACTGAGCACCCATCAGGTGGGCCTGGAAAAGAGGAAGCCCAGAGAGTCTCCAGGTAGGACTAATGTCCTTGAAGCTCCCTGTTCTCAGAACTCCCACCTCCTGGGCCTTGGAGAAGTTCGGGCTCCAACAGGCCCTGGGACTTCTTGAAAGGTGTGCTGCTTAATGAACACGTGAACCTGCAGATTCGATCCTGGCATGGCTTTGGGTGGCCTTGCAGAGGCTCAGCTTTCTCATCTGCAAGTGGAAAAATAACACCATTTATTCTTTTGTCTTAAGGTGAGGTTCAGAAACTCCTGGGCATCAAAGTGCCTTGCAAGAGGCAAACCCTGCCTGGGGTGGAGGCCTTCCTGTTCTCCAGTGCCTGATTCTGCTGAATCGGCAGAGGGGCCCCTGGGGCTTCAGGGAAGTCCCACTCCCCAAAACTTCTTCTGGCCCCTGAGTCTTCCCTCTCTGGCATCACCTTCCTGAGGGTCAGGCTGGCTGACCTCTTGACCCCCTGAGAACTGGAGGATAAGTTCTGCGCCTTTTGTGTGGCCTGAGCTCGCCTCTGTCTCCATCCCTTTCTGCACAGCCACCCTCCCTTCCCATTAGTAGCCGGCCATAGGGGAGGTGACAGTTGCTTAAAACAGATTTATACTCTTGGATGACTTTATGGGTTTTTGCCTTATAAAAATCTGAGAGTTGACATTCTGATTTATCTACTCCCGAGTCAACAGGATGTACCAGATTTAAAGAGATCAAATGCACTGTGATGTTTGTGGTTCCAGTTGTGGATTAGATGAGCTATTATAGAAAGCCGTAAATACGGCAAAAAAATAACGAGGGGATAATTTAAATACGTCTGTTAACTTGTGTGTTAAGTAAAGTAGCACAAGTGTGGGCCTGATTGTTATCTGGAGAGTTGGTATAGTAAATAAAGCCAGAATTATGGCTCTTTTATTTTCCCCTTCTACAGACATTTTTTTTTTTATTATTAAGGAAAGACTGTAAACAAGGAATTCCAGAGATGGGTGCTTGACTGCATAACCATGGTTGTGTGATGACTTATAATATCGAAGGCTCCAAATGATATTTCTCATTGCTTTGCTTTCTATTTCTTGCCCTTGCCACAGTGGCAGATCAGATTCCCTGAGATAAATATGCTGCCTGGCTTTTAATGGGATTTCTGTATTGCCGGGAGTTGGCACATTCTGATAATAAAAGAACCTAAAAAGTGTACATCCCTTAATTGGTAAGAAGAGAGATGTTTTGATGGGCCGCAAATGGAAACATTGATTTTTACTGCCTCCTCGCAGTTCCAGGCAGCATGCCGTGCAACGTTCCCCGCCTTGGAAGGAAGCAGCTGGCTCTCCAATGAGCTGATTTGTATTCCCAGGTTCTTGATGTCAGGTGCTTGGAAGGGCATGTTCTGTGCAGATGGGAGAAATAGAGCCTTTATAGCATTATCCGTTTGCAAATTGAAATATTCATAGGACTGTGGTTTCCACCTTGAATCAAATACATTCTTTGCATTGTGTGTCTCTTTCTTGCTTCAGCGCCCAGCCCTTGGGGGTTTACAGGTTGTGCACTGAGCCTTTTCCTGTAACTGTGATGTTGCATGTACACACATGTACGTACAAGTGTACACGCACGCACTTTTGCATATGCATATATGTTTTCAAAAACACCTTTATGCATAATAGGATCTCTTTCTTTGATTTGAATCAGCACTACTAGTTTCTGGATGGGTAGATCTATTTTCCAGGATGGGCTGTGGGAAGAGACAACACACACTTTTATTTTCCGATCCAAGGGTCTCTGCATGTTTTTTTTTTTTTTGAGACAAGAGTTTCACTCTTTGTCACCCAGGCTTGAGTGCAATGGCATGATCTTGGCTCACTGCAACCTCCGCCTCCTGGGTTCAAGCAATTCTCCTGTCTCAGCCTACTGAGTAGCAGAGATTACAGGTGCCTGCACCACGCCCGGCTAATGTTTGTATTTTTTTTTTAGTAGAGATGGGATTTCACCATGTTGGCCAGGCTTGTCTCAAACTCCTGACCTCAGGTGATCCACCCACCTCGGCCTCCTAAAGTGCTGGGGTGCTCCCAAAGTGCTCACAGGTGTGAGCCACTGTACCCAGCCAGATCTCTGCATTTTAACAGGCAAATTTTATCCATTGACATTTATTAGGATTACTGATATATTCTGCGTGTTATATTTACCATGCTGCTTTTGCACTTAGATTTACAAGTTCTTGGTGTGTCTTATTAATCTGTAAGATTGCAGCTGTGCTCCATTTCCCACAGTTGTGCAGGGAAGTGAACTAGACCAGGAGTCATGACGTTCAGCTGAGCCTCTATAGGGTGCTGGGGCTGTTGCTTCTTCTGGCTAGATGCCAGATACCTTACCTGTGAGATGGGAATAACAAAGCTGTTCCTCTCTGAAGGGGGCTGGACCACGTGATCCCTTGAGCCTTGAGTTTAGGATGTGCAAGGCTGTGAAATGGGGCTGTGCATATATAATGGTGGCTTTGAAAAAGCACCGAACACAGCACAAATGCAAGGCATCATTATGGTCACAAATTTGCTTTTCCTTATAGATTAGCCACTCTCTACACAGTGCTAAGCATAGTTCCCATTTTAGTTTAAAGAAATCAGCCAGATCATTCCAACACTGATTCTCGCTCTCTAGGCCAGTACTAGGTCACAGGTGAGGGGTTAAATACACTGTTTATTTTATTTTATATTTTTTAGAGATAGGGTCCAGGCCCAGGCTGGAGTGCAGTGGCATGATCATAGTTCTCTGTAACCTCGAACTCCTGGTCTCTGGCAATCCTCCTGAGCAGCTAAAACTACAGGCACATACCACCATACCAGGCTAATTAAAACATTTTTTTTCTTGTATAGATTGAGTCTTGCTATATTGCCCAGGCTGGTCTCGAATGCTAGGCCTTAAGCAGTGTTCCCACCTTGGTCTCTCAGAGTGCTAGGATTGTAGGTGTGAGCTCCCATATCCAGCTTGGATGCATTTTAAGTTTGAGATTCAACCATTCGTGGTTCTTCAAATGTTTGCGTCCTTTATTTTAGAGTTGGACATCTTTGCAAAGCACTGAGCCATTGTCACTGCCCTGGGAGATCTGTTGTGTGGAAGGTGAACTTGACTAAGAGATCTGGCTCTAAATTGCAAGGCTGTGGGGAAAGCTAAAAGTTTAGGTGTGTTAGGAACAGCTGATGGAGGCTCAAAAAAGGTGTGTAATGGAATTGGGTTGTTAGGAGACAAAATACTAAGGTTTTTCCCCTCTCTGTTGCGTCACGACCCCTAGCATCCATGCACAGAGGGGAGATGACAGGAAAGCCCCTAGAAGATTTGCATCAAGAATTAAAGAATCTAGTTGAGAATTACGGCACCACATGCTACAAAAAACCCCATCTATTAATATACTGAGAGGTGTAAAGGATAATGGACCCCAGGAGGTAGAGTAATTAAATGTATCTTAATAAATGCCGGGCAATTCTTTTAAAACCCTTTCCCAAGACCCCATCAGTTTACATGGACTGTATTCTTCCTGTTGGCAGGAGGCCTAGAAGGAGAGCCAGAGTGCGATCGGAAAATTAGCTGTGCGCTGGAAGACAGGAACAGCGTGACAAGTCAAGAGGAGAGAAATGAGGATGATGAAGACATGGAGGATGAATCAATTTACACCTGCAATCACTGTCAGCAGGACTTCGAGTCTCTGGCAGACCTGACAGACCACCGGGCCCACCGCTGTCCTGGAGGCAATGCAAAACAGCCCCGGGACTCTGACAGGTGGTTACACGGGAAATTGGACATAGCAACAGCTTGAAGCCTCAAGTGAGATTAAAGAATTAATAATGTAATTTTACAGTTAATGTCATTTTATTGTGGTGTCTTGGGTACCCTGTATCTGCCTTTTAAATACAATTAAAAATAAAAGCAACAGCTTTTGGGCAGGCAGGAATTAGATGGTGATACTCTGTCCTGGCACCCCCTCCCCCCAAACTGTGCTCCAGTACTCAGGCCATGAGCGGGTGGATCTGCACCCTTCTGGAAGGCCTTTTGGAAATCCAGCAATTAAGAGGTTGTTAGTGCAAAGTTAAGCAGCTTAAGTGTGGCAAGCTGCGTAAAGGAGTAAGCTCTGAGGCAGGGCTTGTGATGAGATGAGAATTTCAAAGGCCAAGGACATCCTGTGAGAAAGGGAGCTGTTTCCACGTCTGTGCTTGACCTCATGCTTCTCTGGAGTAGGAGGAGAAGGGTAGCTGGGAACTGCTTCTGCTAGATGGGACTGGAGCTCTGTTCTCCATTTACTTGGTGTCTTGGAGAGGGTGTGTGAGACCAGTTTTGTAGGAGCTACTGAAGACTTCAGGAGTTGTGTGTGTATATATATGTTTGTCTGGGGTGACGGGGGTGGGGTGGAAACCAGAGAGCCTGTGCATTCCCTGGGATGTGGCAGCCATGCTACAAGGATTGACACATTTCTGGGCTCTGAGATCTGCAGAGGGAGTTCATAGCATCTGTGTTCCTTACACAGCCTTCCTGAGCTACCTTCCTCCATCATGGTTGTTGATGAAACTCCTTGGATGCTGGTTTGTGGGGAAGGGCCTGAAACCTCAGGCCAGCATTCTAAAGGGAACCCATCACCTGTTTAGGGGACATTTACTGGTAGGGATTAGATTGGCACCCAGATTTCTTGGTTTTTCTATTCCTCATGTCATCTTGGAATTTTGAAACTAAGTGTTTAGGGAACTGCTATGATTTGCCCTCTAGTGACACCTGTGCCTGCACAGCCCTGGCTAGACCAAGTCCCCATCTCAACCTCTGGAGGGAACATATATTAAAAAAAAAAAAAAAAAAAAACAGTAGTAATAACACTACTACTAATCATAATAGACCTAAGAGGAATCTTAGTTTTGGACATTTTGGGATCCAGTAATCCAAACCCCAGTAATTTAGAATTTGTGATATTTCAACCAGAGGCAGAGATGATGGTTAATTTTCAATTCTAAATCAGAATTGGAAGGGACTTATGGGGTTAGCTTTTTAAGTCTCCTCACTTCTCTAAGGGAAAGAGAGGGAAAGGTGATTACTTGGCCGAGGTCACACAGCTGTTTGGTGGCCAACAGAGGACCTCCTCTGGACCCTGGGCTATTGACCCTCATCCTACTTGAGGAATAATATTATAGATGTTGGTATATTTTTTGATTTAGCCAAGAAATGACATGAAATCTTAACTATAAGAGAATGAAATATTGCCACTTACTTTAAAAACAATAAACTAATTGATCTAACCACCAGTTATTCTCTTTATTTTCTAAATGCAAGAGAACAGATCATTCTGTGTAGTTGTTAGAGCTGGGCCGCAGGCCCTCTGCTAAGCTATGCTTTCTTAAGTCCCTGCAGCCCTTAGAGGCTGCCCCTTCCTCTGGTCCTTCAAATCGAGGAGCTTCTCCTGTCTTTCAGTCTCATTTTTTTTTTTTCTGAGATGGAGTTTTGCTCTGTGGCCCAGGCTGGAGTGCAGTGGCGCAATCTCAGCTCACTACAACCTCTGCCTCCTGGGTTCAAATGATTCTCCCGCCTCAACCTCCTGAGTAGCTGGGATTACAGGCACCCGCCATCATGCTGAGCTAATTGTATTTTTATAGAGACAGGGTTTCGCCATGTTGGCCAGCTGATTTTGAACTCCTGACCTCAGGTCATCCTCCTACCTCGACCTTCCAAAGTGCTGGGATTACAGGCGTGAGCCACGCCCAGCCTCCATCTCACTTTTAAGAATGGTGGCATTTCTAGGTGGAGAAAGGAAACTGGGAAACTGGGCTGTATGTGGGGGTCTGAGCCGGAAATAAGAACTGGTAGCTAATTGTGCTTTGGTCCCTGGGAAGGATCCTCCTCCCAGTGGCAGACCCTTCTCTCATCAGCCTCTAACTTTGGCTGAAATTCATGGCAGCCCTGTTTGCAGGGTCCCCAGCTTGTCCTTATTGATGCTGGTTGTATCTGCCAACACTCCTGCCCTAACAGGACCCTGCTAACGACCTCCATGCGGATGCCAGAGCTAGGAATACCCCCAAACCCTGGAGCTTCGGAAGGGAGGCAGAAATTCCTTGAAAGAGTTCGGAAACAACCTTACCTAAGAGCATCCCTGAGAAACTCATTACCTCCCGGTAAAGGTGTGACCCAGCTTGGGATAATTTTCTAGATGTGTGAGGAGTTATTTTCCCCCAGGTCTAGGGTTCTTAGGATTACCCAAGAGTGGGACAAGCCACTGGGAATTGCGTATGTATTATTCAAAACAGTTCCCTACCTGGAATGCTTTCACACCCTTCCACTGTGCAGTGATTTTCAAACTGTGTTCCCAGAGGTATCTCGGGGGCTATGGTGTGGTGTGTTTGGGGGTTAGGAGGTGACTACTGGGACATGTCAGATGAGGGGCCTCTGATGTCCAGTCCAGTCAGAGCAATTCACCTTAAAACTCTCTTTTATACCTGGGGCTTTAGCAGAAGATGCTATTTGAAAATTGGCCTCTGGTGTAAAGGTTTGGAACTGATAGGAGCATGCAGTTGCAGGCTCCCCCTGGCCATGGGTCTGCTGGATGCTCACCACTGGTCACTTGACAGAAGTCACCAACCCCACGATGTGCTAGGTGCTGTGCTAGGGATGTTATGGGTGGACGTTGCTGCCTTTGTGGAGTGGACGCTTTGGAGGAGAGATGGGCACTCGACAGCCCAACAGACACCGTGTCCCAACAGAGGGCCGTGCTAGGCGCAGGCTGGGCCGGCCACAGTGCCCTGCAGATGTTTCTGGGGGTCTGCCAGCTGGGCCTGGAGCAGAGGGTCTGCTCCTTGGAATCATCACCTGGGGTGTGAACAACTCTCCCCCTCACAGGGGCTGTTGCTGCTGAGATGTGGAGGCAGCACGTGCCTCCCCAATGGGTGTGTCCTGGCAGGGTCAGCCCTTGCCAGCTGTTGGCATTCTGGGGAGAATGCTGTGTGGTGGGGTGGCAGGGGTGTGTTTGTGGGTGGTGACCGTGAATGTGGCTCTTCCTGAAAACTGCTTCTGCAGAGTGAGCGCTTGACTCTGTGGCAGTTGGGTGGTGGTGATGGGGAGATTGTGGGCAGCATTTTGCTCCTTCAGAATCTGGGTGGGGCTTGGGGTTTTCTGAGGTTGGGGGGATGCTCATCGCTCAGGGGTAGGAGGGGAGCCTTATACCAGAATGGCCGCAGTGGAAGCCCTCCTGCCTCCAACCTGGGGCCCAGCCCCTGAACTAAGGAGCCCTCATTTCCAGTTGGGAGCTCGAGAAGGCACCTTGCCTGTTGTTCCTCAGCAGGAGTGGCATACGGGGCCCATGAGCTACTGAAGCATGGGCTTTAAGATCTCAGATAGCTCCATCAAGTCCTGTTCCTCTCTCTCCCTCTCTCTCTCATTTGTGTCTGAGGAGAAACCAACCTTAAACCCATAAGGTATCAAACATTGCATTTTTATGACATAGACTGAAAAGAGCAGAAATCCAGGCATTTCCATTCATTCTCCTGCCCTGACGTCTGTTTGATCTTTCTTTGTTCCTCTCCAGCCCCCGGCGATGGGATGCCACACGTTTGCATGCTTGGGGTTGTGAGCACACACGTTTTCACGGCCTGTGTTTGTCACGTGACATGTTATGAGTGGGTTCCCTTGTTGTTACCTGGTCTTCGCCATTTTTCTTTCTTTTTTGCGGGGCGGGGGATCTCTGTCTTTTAAATAGCAGTGCTCAAGTGCAGAGAGCTTGGGTTGCAGGTAGTGCGTTTATACCCTATGAAAATACTAAATTTAGACTAAGATGTCTGTAGATGGGGCTTTTTGCAACAGTGTAGATAAAGGCTGACTTGGTAAGTGTGAAGGGCTTGTCTGTTCCTAATGGAGACATCGTTTGTGGCCACCAAGTCAGGAAATGGCAAAGGATTTGGTGGCTGTCTGAACTGCCGAGGATGGGAAATCCCTGTCAGTTCAGGTCTCACTGATTCAAATCACACTGGAACAAATAACATGACAACATGTGAAGTGTTGGCCAAGCAAATTTGGGTCCTCAAAGCTGTAGCAGGGAGCGTTATCGTCATCTTCTAGGAGCCAGGAGGACTTGCACTGCTTTAGTAAGCTTCTCTGGGAACTGCCTGGGGTACCATAGAAGCAGGTGCGAGAGGTTTGGTTTGCCCATGGGCTGATCGTGTTTTTTATGTGCTCACTGAAGCCAGTCACCTGTGGGCCTGTAGTCTGGATTTATAGCTTCCTGGTACAAATTCTCCCTTTTAAAGACACTGCGATCTAGGTTGACTGCTGCTTTGGCCTGAATTAAGAGGCTGGCTGCTGGAGGCTGTGTGGATACTGCCAGTGCACTGTCATGCTTGAGACCTGACTTTCCTAGTGCCGTTCCTCTGAGTGGCCACAGTGGCTGTCAGCAGCGGTCTGTGCTGTGCCAGTCCTGGAACATGCCAGCCCAGGTCCCCAGGGCTGGAGCACTTGACAGCTTTTGGGGTCCTTGGCCTCTTTGCTAAAGGGACTGCTGGCCTGATTTGGCTTTTTGTTGTAGGCAGTAAGACTGTGGGCTCCAGACACTTCCCTTGAAATAGAAATCACCTTCAGGACTAATTTGGAGCTCAGCATGGGTATCTTGCCTTCAGCTCCATTCCCTGATCTCTGAATTGGGCCAGGTTCCTGGTGGGCCATAGAGAGGTGGGTCTGAAGCAGATGGGGTGTGTGCTGTCCTCCCAGGGCTGGCAGTCTGATGTTGAGGGCAAATGTGTGAGCAGGTGTTACCTCCTGCACACTGCAACGAGGGCTGTAGTCCTGACATTCTTTGTATTTTCAGTGCCTACTGCCCACCAGGCACTATGGGACTCTGCCTGGAACACACACCCTGCAGCCCTCCCTGCTGGCCC
>PVKV010022779.1:0-34677 GCA_004027835.1 Alouatta palliata | reverse complement strand
GTGCCACCATGCCCAGCTAATTTTTGTATTTTTAGTAGAGACGGGGTTTCACCATGTTGACCAGGATGGTCTCGATCTCTTGACCTCGTGAACCACCCGCCTCAGCCTCCCAAAGTGCTGGGATTACAGGCGTGAGCCACCGCGCCCGGCCTACAATCTGCATTTTAAAGACAGGTCTTTCTGGCTCTGGAATCTGGATACTTCATATAATACATGCTTTCTCTGTAAAACACAAAATTCCCTTATTTATTTACTACCATTCAATCTAAGCAAAGATGCATTACTTTGTTGATTTCCCTGGTTTCCTATAGGTCTATATGTTGACACAGAGATATGCATGTCTGTCCTGCAAGTGGCATGTTGCTCTTGGCTTTAGCAACATCAGGTGGCTCATACTATACCTTCCAGCCATATCCAGCCTAAGATCTGTGGACAAGTCTGCAAGGTGGGCCTAGACAAGTGCTTTCAGCTCTCTTTAGACCATGAGACTCCTGCAAATTCTTGGGAACACTCTCAACTATTCTAAGAAAGGTGAAATAAGTATCTCATTGCTTTCATTAATTTATTTATGCACACACATAGGCATACATGCCTTTATTTATTCTTCATTAAACAAATATTACTGTGTACCTATATGTATTAGGAATTGTTAGGGACTGGTAATGCTGAGGTGAATAAATAGAGTTCTTGCCTTTGTGTAACTAGCGGTCAAGTGGGAGAGATTAATATAAAAAATAATGGCTCAAATTAAAGTATTAGTGCAGTCTTTGGAAAGCATTATGAAGAATATATGGAGCAATGTAACAATGCCAGAGGGAATCTGAACTAGGAAGACTGAATAGTAGAAAAAAAGAAGTAAAGGAGTGTGAGGGTTTACAAATAGTATTGTAGACAAAGCAAGCATCACGTGGGTGACACTTGGATGGCAGAAATCAGTGAGACTGGAGCACAGAGAGCAAGGCCAGTGGATGAGCTAATCCTAGAGAGTGGTAGGCAGAGGTGAGATCGAGTGTATCCTCTTTAAGGATTTTAGTTTTTATCTTAAATGCCTAAAGAAGCTTTTAAAATATTTTATGCCACTAAGTGTCATAATTAAATTTGTGTTTTGAGAAGATCAGTTTAGGTGTTGTGTTTCGAATAGCATGGGGCAAATAACTGAAATGTGTCAGATAAGAAATAGGCCTGGCACAGTGGCTCACACCTGTAATCTCAGCGCTTTGGGAGGCCTAAGTGAACGGATCACCTGAGGTCAGGAGTTCAAGACTAATCTGTCCAACATGATGAAACCCTATCTCTACTAAAAATACAAAAATTAGCTGGATGTGGTGGCGCACACCTGTAGTCCCAACTACTCAGAAGTCTGAGGCAGAAGAATCGCTTCAACCCAGGAGGCAGAGGTTGCAGTGAGCCAAGATCATACCACTGCCCTCCAGCCTGAGCGACAGAGCAAGACAGGAAAGAAAGAGAGAGAGAGTGAAAGAGAAAGAGAGAGAAAAGAAAGAGAAAAGAGAAAGAAAGAGAGCGAGAAGGAAGGGAGGGAGGGAGGAAGGATAGGAAAGAAGGAAGGAAGGAAGGAAGGAAGGAAAGAAGGAAGGAAGGAAGGAAGGAGAGGGAGAGAGAGAGAAAGAAAATGATGGTAGCTTGGGTGGCAGTAATGAGAATAGAGAGAGAAAGAGAGGATGTAGGAAAAGTCATGTGAAATAAAGGAAGGGAATGCATAGGGATAAACCTAGGCAAGTCCTATATAAAAGTTGAAAGAGAAGCAAAGAACACACAGATTCTTACTAAAAAGATGGCCACTTCTTGGTCACTATGTGCATGGCCTCTTCTTCCTTCTCTTGCAGGGAACATTGCTTTATTAGTCCTTAGGATCAATAAGTGATTCCTTTACTTGACCCTCTAAATTAAAAACTAAACTACAAAACAAAACATCCATGGATTTTTTTGAGGGAGGTAGGAGTACACCTTCTCCTTTTCTTTTCCATTATGTATATTCAGATCACTATACCTGATCCTATGTAAAATTACTCTTGTTCCTCAGTTTTCTTTTTTTAACACTGAGACGTTCTTTCAATTCCCTTTACAAAACACCAACTAAGACATGGAAGACAAGAAAGTGGAAACACTTATCTCTCTTCGAACAGACTCTGTTGGTTATTCAGATAATGAGATTCTGTCTGCAACAGTTCCAGGAACTGCATAAGATTAGGAGAAAGAAAAGAAAGGCTGTAAAGAGCCAGTACTTTAGAACTGGAAGTTTAGCTTTTATTTTGTGCAACCTTTAGAGGCTGATTAAACCAGAATTAGTTAATTTATGCCTTTTATTATCTATATAAAAGAATGCGAAATGGTATGTGGTCATGTAAGTAATACAGCTCATTTTCAAAATCTGTAATTACTGAATTAGAATTATAGTTATACAATCTTTAAATAATTTTGGGGTTGACTTCATCCCAAAGCTCCTCTCCCTCACTCAGGAAGGTCCAATCAATATTGTATGTATCAGGAGCTAACTCTGCTTCTGCTGCTAGTTTTGTGTCCCTGGAAACTCATCTGACCTCCACGGTCTTCAGTTTCCTTGTTGAAAAATGAAAAGGTGATGCTTGATGATTTTTGAAGTGCCTTGTACTTCTAATTTTCTAAGAACAACAAATCTTGGTTAGCCTGAAATAGAGGGTGCTTGTGTGAGCATGCGTATGTTTTGTTTATCCAACTTTTTCCAGTCATGTGCATCTTCAATGTTGGAAGTAAACCTCACGCATTTCTTTCTCTTTTGAGGAACAAATAAAAATACATAATAAGCAAGTCATTTGCAGTGTTAAGATCTCAGGCACATGAGATGTTTGCTAATATGTAGGCTATATTTTTGCCCCCTCCCCCACCCCCGCCATCTGCCTCTCACCCTTCTCTAGACACGCTTTTTCCAGGTCATTAAGTTTTACAAAGCTCCTTTGGCAGAACCTCTCTCAAACCAACCCACTAGTGAAATGCTCCCACATAAAAACTGACCAATTCTCATGCTCTTAAAGATAATATTAGCAAGGAGGAAAGTAATCAGATCTCCTATTCAAAAATATGCCATACAGGATGTTACTGACTGATAAACTGACCTACTTCAGTCTATTTTCAAAATAGAAACTATTAACACCAGTGATAGCTTATTGATAGTGTGACAATGAAAAAATACATGGAACTAGGTATCATCGTCTAGGCAGGATTATCTGCTTCCAAAGTCCATCCTTGGAACAGAAATCTGTGACTAGACACCCCATTTCTAAAGTCTTCTATATCCCCATTACTTAATCTTCTTTTAGCACTTTAAAAGGGACTATATAAGTGGGAGAAAGGAATGCAAATCCCCTGTACTATGTAGCATTGGGGAGTAGTGAAAGGCAGTGCGGGATCATCAGTTGACTGCCTGCTTGTCAATCTTTGGAGAGAAGGACAGTCAAGGACATAACTACGATCACTCTCTTCTGGAATGGACCTGTTACTAACAGCCACTGAAACAACAAAATTACTTTTTCCCATATTCAGTACTCAGTAACCCTCTTGAGAATTCTTTTGAAATTTCTAAAGATATCCATCATCTATGACTTGAACGATACTTGGATTGCCTTTTTTAATACAGTAGCCACTAGCCACATGAGGCAGCTAAGCACTTGAAATACAGTTTGTCAAAACGGAAATATGCTTAAAGTGTAAAATACACACCAGATTTCAAAGGCTTGGTACAAAAAGGAAAGGAAAAGAATGCCGAATATCTCATTAATAAATGTTTATGTTGCTTATATCCTACGAGATGATTTATGTTAAAATCCATTATTAAAATTAATTATTAAAAGTAACCTGTTTCAATATTCTATTCCGAAATGTGTCTATTAGAACACTTAAAATTGCAAATATGGCTTGCATTTTATTTTGGAGGACAGCACCGTATTAGACTCATACATTAAATGTCTATAGTTTACTGGTCAAGGTAAACAAGACAAGTATTAAAGTAAAAATTTATGTAAAGAAATATAGGAAGTTATTCCCTTTATATCTCTTCATAGATTACCATATTTTTTTCTTAGATATCTTTGCTATAGCTAACAGAGACATATCTTGAATGGTGGTGAAAATAATCAAAGTGGACTTTGAATTTATTCACATTTGGGTGATTCATTTATTTTAGGAACATGGGGAAAAAAAGATTAAATGTAACAGAATTCAGGAATCTTTAAACTAGAATCATGGATTCATTCTATAACTAATTAATAAATTACTTAACAATGAATACAGTTAAGATCTGATTGTCACAATATTTGTATCATACTTTTTTTTATTATACTTTAAGTTCTGGGGTACATGTGCAGATCGTGCAGGTTTGTTACATAGGTATACACGTGTCATGGTGATGGTTTGTTGCATCCATCGCCCCGTCATCTACATTAGGTATTTCTCCTAATGTTATCCCTCCCCAATCCCCCCACCCCCTGCTATTCCTCCCCTAGCCCCCGACTCCCCAGGCCAAAGTGTGAGATGTTCCCCTTCCTGCATCCAGTGTTCTCATTATTCAACAACCACTTATGAGCGAGAACATGCAGTGTTTGGCTTTCTGTTCTTGTGTCAGTTTGCTGAGAATGATGGTTTCCAGTTTCATCCATGTCTGTGCAAGGCACATGAACGTATCTTTTTTAATGGCTGCATAGTATTCTATAGCATATATGTGCCACATTTTCTTTATCCAGTCTATCATTGATGGGCATTTGGATTGGTTTCAAGTCTTTGCTATTGTGAAAGTGCCGTCTTTATAATAGACTGATTTACAGTCCTTTGGGTATATACACAATATGGGGTTGCTAGGTCATTTTCAAGGTACTATCATTGCTTATATCATAAACCCTTAGAAAGTGTTGCAGAGAAGTTCTGTTTGAAATGGCCATTTCTATGATCATCTACTTAATATGATGTTAAAATAATTCGTGGGATATATTATCTTTACACTCTGTTCCAAAAAGTTATTTGTGAATTTGTACAATGCAAACAAAAGGAAGCTTCAAAATGGACAGCAATAATGGACCTCTAGTATAAAAACACAAATATTTTAACAAAAAGATATGTAGCGCTATTTTATCTAAACACATTCTATGTGACCTTTTAAAACACTGACTTAAGAATTATTATAGTCACAACAGCAGACTTTGTTTGGTGGTTACTTTCTGAAGATTTTTTAATGAAATTTCATTTTAGAGTACAAAATCAACCTTTGCCTGGTATAGGAGAGAATACGTAATTACAAGTTTCACAGCATCATGTAGGCCCTAGAAGCTTATTTCTCAATTTCCTTGATATAAAAGCAATAGTATTTCTATTCAAAAAATCTTTGCTTTCATTTACTTTTTTTCCTTTCCTGTAACTGATAAAATCCATGACTAGTTATCTCGTCATACAGATTTTATACCTTAGAGACAAGACGGATTCAAGACCCATAAAGAAGATCAGTCATCAGCTAACAGTTTTTTAACAGAATAAGGGACATACAATGTGTTTGGAAGTAGAAAGTATGCATGTAGTAATGTATTTTGCTAGGAAACAGTCATGTGATACTTTATATTAATATTTCTAAGCTGCATCTTTCTCTTTGATGTGAAATCAATAATTTCCATTCCAAAGTTATACCATGTATTCAACCATACTTGAAAAATAAATAGAAATGAGATAATTTCATCAAGTACTTTTTCTGTGGTGGAGGTAGTAACACCCTCTCAAAATCTAAAAAATTTAAACAACTCTTTTTAAAACGAAGGACTAGAAACCAAAAATAAATAAAGTTTTGTGCATTTCTCAGTTTACTTTGTTCTTCATACTCTGCCTATTAAAACACTGGCACAGCCAACATTTATTTTCTTGCTACTTCAAGCCTTATGCTTAAGCCGGGGATCATTGATTAATCTTTTAATGTTTACATAAACCAAGAGAGGTGAAGTCTGACAATTCAATAAGGATTGTTGCTACTTCAAGCCTTTTGCTTAAGCCGAGGATCACTGATTAATCTCTTAATGTTTACACAAATCAAGAGAGGTGAAGTCTGACAAACACCGACGACAGGCCGACAGCTGTCCCTACGGCACCGTGTACCTCTCACCACCCGCGGACACTAGCTGGAGAAGGACCAATTCTGACTCTGCCCTGCACCAGAGCACAATGATGCCCACACAGCCAGAATCCTTTACCAGTGGGTCCCAGGACGTGCACCAGAAAAGAGTCTTACTGTTAACAGTCCCAGGAGTGGAAGAGACCATATCAGAGGCAGACAAAAACCTTTCCAAGCAAGCGTGATATACCAAGAAGACCGGGTCCTGGCCCAAGCCCTGTGAGGTCCCTGGAATCAACATCTTCCCATCCGCCGACCAGGAAAACACTACAGCCCTGATCCCCGCCACCCACAACACTGGGGCTCCCTGCCCGACCTGACCAACATCCACTTCCCCTCCCCGCTCCAGACCCCGCTGGACCCCGAGGAGCCCACCTTCCCCGCACTGAGCAGCTCCAGCAGTACCGGCAACCTCGCGGCCAATCTGACGCACCTGGGGATCGGCGGCGCCGGCCAGGGGATGAGCACACCTGAGTCCTCTCCGCAGCACCGCCCACCCGGCGTCAGCCCCCTGTCCCTGAGCACAGAGGCGAGGCGTCAGCAGGCGTCGCCCACCCTGTCCCCGCTGTCACCCGTCACTCAGACGGAGCAGTTCAACATGATGGAGAACGCCATCAGCTCCAGCAGCCCGCACAGCCCCGGCTCCAGGCTCAACTACTCGCAGGCGGCCTTGATGGGCCTCACGGGCAGCCACGGGAGCCTGCCGGACTCGCAGCAGCTGGGCTACGCCAGCCACAGTGGCATCCCCAACATCATCCTCACAGTGACAGGAGGGTCCCTCCCCAGCTTCTCTAAAGAACTGACCAGCTCTGTGGCCGGGATCGGCGACATCAGCTTCGACTCCGACAGTCAGTTTCCCCTAGGAACTCAAGATCCACCCCCTGACCCTCGACAGACTGCACATGCTCTGGCCCACCCAGCCACCGAGGACACCTTCCGATGGACCGCCTGTGAGCGGGCACGCCCGGCACCCTGCCGCTCAGCCGTCCCGACGGCGCCTCCCCAGCGGAGGGGCGCCCATGGTCCGCCAGCGCTATGGGCCGCGGTGTATCTTCCGACTGTTTGTCCAGCTGTCACTGTCTTCCTCGGTTCCCGGTCCCCCAACCACCCCGAGCCCGTGGTCAGATAGAGTGAGCCCCACACGCCGCCCCAGAGAGGAGGCGCTAAAGCACAGGGCAGACGCAAAGTGAAATAAACACTATTTTGACGGCAAAAAAAGAAGAAAAAAGTTAGAAAGCAATAATTAATTTGGAACAGAATTAAAGCAAAATTTTTTTTTCTGTATTTCATGGTCATGTTTATTTGCTGAGAAAATAGTATTCTTCCTAATGCTTCAGGTAGACTATTAAAACCAGTAATATTATATAATGTGCTTTATATCTTTGACTTTTTGGCAAAGAATATTTTATTGCTTATGTGTTTTTTGTTTTATATTTGTTTTATTTTGTCATCCGCCTTATGTGTAGACGGAGCCTCTCCTTCCATGGTATGCAGCAGTCTTAAAGCCATGAAATAACATAGGCACAATTTTGATAGCAGTAGGTAAAATTTGTTTATCTATTGTCACTAGTCATATATTTATTCATTTATTCTTTAAAAATTTCTCAAAAATATTCCTTAGGCCAGAAATTCTGAATGGAATTTTAGATGCAGATATAAATAATATCAAATTGGTATGCGAGTTTACAGATAAATATGTAAATAGCTATGATGTTATATAATGTGGTCGATCTATATATGCACATATAAAGAAAACCCATCATTGTGAAGGGTGTTTCAGGAAGTCTTGTTCAGAATGAGAGCCACTGGACACAGAAGAGGGCAGAGTGGTGATTGGACTGGTTAAATAAGGAAGGGAAAGTGTTGGGGACAAGGGACTACTGGAGTTTTGAACGTGTGCATGAAGGAGGAAAGGTGAGTAATGAAAGAGAATGACATTTATCATTCCCTATTTGTTTGAAATACAAAATTGTGCCCTTCCTGTTAAATTAGTAGTTCTACAATTATTGTTGATTGTCAGTACTGTTATTGTTAAATATTAATTCTATACTTTTCACTATTACAGAGATATATTTTATGCTTGGTTAATAACCTTCCAATGTGAATGACAGTTTCTTATGATGTTTTGGACTTTCTTAAAATCTGGGTATAGAACAGAAATTCGAATGCTGACAACATTTAGTAACAGAAGTTATCATTAGCTCTTAAATAATGAGTGTCCCTATTCCTCAACTCAAAAAAATTCTCAATCTTTAAATACTATTTTTTAAGGCTAATACTGCAGTGATATAGTGAGGAACTGCCTTAAATGTAATTCCTCAAGTTCATACCCAGTGTTTTTCTGCCTCTACACTCTCCTTGGATGGAAAACTCTGTCTTCTACTTAGCTTCTGTTGGAGGTGGGCATTTCTTCCTCTGGGAAGACCTACAACTTGTACAGATATGACAGAAGATTATTGTGAAATAAAACAATGAGAATGTGTAAATCACAGGAAAGTATGTCATAAAGGATCCTCTAGTCCTTTCTAAATGAGAAACCCATCTTTAACCTGCTGAGAAGGTAGAGATTAGTTAGATATTGTGTATGTATATGGAGACAGAAAAAGGAAGTATCTTTGCCACTTTTTGGAACTTTCACTTTTTTACTTTCAACTAATGGAATACATGATTTACTGGAAATTAAGAAGTTTAACTTAAATTATGTAGTTATATATATATATATATATATATATATAATTTTAGAATATATACATATATAAATAACTTTAGACCATTGCTCACTGTTCTTAAATACCAAGGGTAGATATGAAAACATTCCCTATTGTGACTTTTGAATTCCCTTGAGATCAGGGAAATAGGTGCCTACAGAAATGTCCAGAATACATATCATAGTCTTACTGAAATTAGGAAAGGAAAAAACGTTCACATTGTCTTCCGCTTTCAACAATGTTTTCAGTAAAGTAAATTTATCCTGACAGAAGGATAAGTAAATATTTTGACTATATTTAGCATATGTATGATACCCCAAAAATTGCATTGTAAAGTTTGGAGGTGGTTAAATAGTTACTCACATTTGGCAATAATATGTCTAGATGATATGAAGCAGATAGGTTCTGCTTGCTATCAAATGGACTTTCCAGCACTAGAGAAGTCTTGAGCATTTTTAAATCTCCTTACAGCTTTTATTTATTTCCACTGAAAGTCTCGGTACAAAAAGAAAAGAGGCATTTTGTTTAATTAGGATTAAATTTATTATTGCTAAGATTTTAATTCTATTTTCTATCAAGTATGGAGGCCTCTCTTCTGTTTGAACTAAGAAATACTACCTGTATTTTAGGACAAAAAGTGCTGGCCTTGAAGCTGGAGGACATGAGTACTGTTAATTTTTCCTCCTCCCCTAGTCAGTACAGTTCAGGTGACTCAGATCAAAGACATCTAAGAAGATGTCCAAGGTAAACAGGCAGAAATCCTTCAGTTTTGAGACCTAAATCTCTGGCATTCACTGTCTTTTATCATTTCTTAAGTGAAAATAAACGAGTAAGATGAATCAGTTAGCTGTAATTTTGTATGAATTCTTTCATCTCCTAATCATACCATTCCTAGCTAATATAAGGAGTTCTAGAAGTATAGTCTTAGTTCCACTGCAAGGAAAGTAGATATGAAATTTTGGGTATCCAAGAATAGCAAGAGGATTAAGAGTCACTGGATTACTGTCTGTCTATAGGTCTGCCTGAATCATACTGTCCTAGTCATGGTGGTGGTAGAAAGGAGTTGGAATTGACATTGGTACTGACATAGGAAACTTATAAAACTAAACTTTTTCTATATAAGAGGCTTGTTTTAGAATTTGTCTTGGATTTTGTAATCAGATTGTATGTACATAACTAACTACCAAACACCCACTCATGTCTTGTGACTGTCATATTTAAAGATAATTATTGAAAGCCTTTTAGAAACAGTCCATAAATTACAAATAGATTGTATTACAGAAGCTTATAACTTAGTGCAATGGAGTTTGAGGATATATTTACTTCTTGGAACAGAGTGATACTGAGTATTGAGATTTTCTACTCAAAACGTACAAGATACTTTATTCTATTCATATATGTTCTATGATATATGTTCATGGCAGCATAAGAGAATAAAACTTTGAATCTACTTTTGAAGTGTTTCTATTTTTATGTGAGTATTGAATAATACTCTATAGAGGCCAAGAGTTATAAAAAAATAGTTCTTATATGTGTATTTTTAACATCAATATATTCCTGCATAAGTCAAATGTTGATATTTCTTCCCAATGTTTAGACATCATTAATAGAATTATATTCAAGGACACAGATTCTTTAATACTGGCTTGTCTTTTTTTTAGAAACCACATTTTTTTCATTAGACATGCATATGTTTGTTTACACAAGAAAAGCAAGGTGAGGGAAAATATCATTATTATCTTTTAAACAGTATCAAGAGGATTGAAGAATATGGAAGACCAGATTTGCCACTTCCGGGTCTTGCCCTTCTTTTATCAATTCCTATAGGATAAAAACACGTTACTCTGAAATGTATTTCCTTGGCAACTATTTAAAATACTCCGACTTTCTGCTACTTGTAAAGATGTACTTTCCAAGAAAAACTTGATTTTTAATAGTTTCTAAGCACTGACTTCTAACCTGGACTGAGGCAACCTTCTTACCCTACCCTCAAGCAACACAGTGGATCTCCTGGGAAGCTGCCTGGGCTATTTCACATTATGTTAAGGAGAGGTGGAAGAAGCTAATTATATGTGTAACTTCTAGAAATAGGCACAAGAATATGAAGCGTCCTTCTTATTGTTGAGGTTACTGACATCAACCAGGGTTTTCTGTGGAACTTACGTGAGCAGTTAATGCCTGACTAAATAGACCCATAAGCCTTTTGCTATGTTCAGCAGTTAATTCAGTTGAGTAAATAGTCATTGACATCTCAGTGCCAGACACTAGTGCTAGGGATGAAGTAATTAAAAGTGACAGACCTTCCCGTCTCCGCTCTCTCGCCGATAACAGCGTAGGCGTCCTCCCTGCTCTGCCTTTGCCGCAACTGCTTTGCGGGCTTGCGAGGCGTCCTCCTAGGTCGGCGGGTTGTGCTTCCGGTGCGAAGGTCAGGGACAAGACGGTGCAGGTGTCTCCGCTCATCAACCTCGGCCGCTACTCCTTCTTGTTCCTCGGCATGGCCTACGGAGCCACGCACTACAGTTACCTAAAATCTCAGGCAGAAGAGGAGAGGAGGATAGCGGCAGAGGAGAAGCAGCAGCAGGATGAACTGAAAAGGATTGCCAAAGAATTGGCAGAAGCCCAGGAGGACACCGTATTAAAGTGAGTGACCCTCCCAGCCTCTCTTTGGAGCAGCAGCAGATGAATAAAGTTCCGTGTGTTGTACGATTTAAAAAAAAAAAAAAAAAAAAAAAGTTGCAGACTTTCTTCAAACATCTCATTATATTCCTAAATATAATGTTGGAGATATAGGGGATACGTGCAATTGTAAATGTATGCTGAAGGTACAAAAACAGTACTTAGAACAATTGACTCTGAAAGTAACGAGGGGAATGTGAAGCTGAGTTGAAAGACCAATAGGAACTCATGAGAAGTCAGGAGATGGACAATTCCAGGCCAATGTAACAGTATATTGTACACAAACCTGTAACCAGTAAGGAAGGCCCAGGCATGGTTAAAGCGCTTTGAGTGGTTTGTATGCCTGAAGTGTAACCATGCAGGGCTAAGGGAAGGCCGAGAGGGTGTGGTAAAGGAGCTATCTGGAGCTCTTTCCTGGGGACTGTGAAATAGTTCAGAGTTTTAAACGAGAAAGATACAGGTAAATACGTATGCTGGAAGGCCCACCATCTCAGCAGAACGGTGCGTAGGTTAGAAGGAGAGGAACGCAAAGGCTGATTTGAGTTAGGCCTAGAGTCATGCATATGATTTTCTTTTTGTAAAAGAGATTTATTTCTTTTTTAAATTAAATAAAAACTGCATATATTTATGGTTTACAATATATTTTGAAATATGCATACATTGTGGAATGGCTAAATTGAGCTAATTAACATATGTATTACCTCATATCCTTATTTTTTGTGTGGTGATAACACTTAAAATATACTCTCAGTGATCTCAAGACTATAATACATTGTTATTAACTATAGTCACCACATTATATAACAAATCTCTTAAACTTATTCTTATCTAACTGAAATGTTGCACCCTTTGACCAACATCTTCCGCGACCCTGCCCATACCATCCCACCCCTGGTAATCATTATTCTACTCTCTGTATCTGTGAATTCGCACTTTTAAGATTCCAAATATTAGTGAGATCATGCTATAATTCTATTTCTGTATCTGGCTTATTTCACTTAACATAATGTCCTTCAGTTTCATCCATGTTGTCTCAAATGACAGAAATTCCTTCTTTTCATAAGGCTTAATAATATTCTAGTGTGTATCTATATCACAGTTTCTTTATCCTTTGATACACTGATAGACACTTAGGTTGACTTCATATCTTGATTATTGTGAATGGTGCTGCAAAAAATACAGAAGTGCAGGTATCTCTTGGACATAATGATTTCATTTCTTACAGATATATGCCCAGTAGCAGGATTGCTGGACCATATGGTAGTTCTATTTTTATTTTTTAGGACCCTCCATACTATTTTCCATAATGACTGTACTAATTTAAACTTCCATGCATCTGATGTTTCGTTATGATGATATTACATGATAACTAAGGGGTAATATTGAGATAAAATAAGGAGATGAATACAAGAGAAAGTTAAGAGGCTGACCTGATAATATTGGCAACAGATTGGAGGTTGATTAACCTTCAATGTGCTTGTCATACCAGCAAAATAGGAACAGACTTGTTTTATTTATTTATTATTATTATTATTTTGTGACAGAGTCTTGCTCTGTTGCACAGGCTGGAGTGCAGTGGCATGATCTCAGCTCACTACAACCTCTGCCTCCCAGGTTCAAGTTATTTCTGGCTAATTTTTGTATTTTTAGTAGAGATGGGGTCTCACCATGTTGGCCAGGCTGGTCTCAAACTCCTGACCTCAAGTGACCTGCCCGCCTTGGCCTCCCAAAGTGCTGGGATTACAGGCGGGAGCCACTACGCCCGGCCAGACTTATTTTATAACAACTTAATTGAAGTAAAATTGACATACAATTAACTTCACATATTCAGAGTGAACACTTTGGTAAGTTTTAGTAAAATGTATATACCTGTGAAAACATAACCAAATTAAAATAGAGAACATATCCATCACCGCCACAGGTTACCTTCTGCTCTTTTATAATTCTTCCCTGCACCCTCCCCATTCCCCCGTTCATTTTCTAGAGTTTATGTAAATGGAATTGTACAGTTCATATCCTATTTCTCCATTGGCTTCTTTCATTCTGCATAATTTTTAAAATATTCAACCATGTGTGTATATCAGTACAACAGCTCATTCCTTTTCATTGTTGATGAATCCTCTATTATATGAATATACCCTATTATGCTTATCCATTCATGGGTTGGTAGACATTTGGGTTGTTCCAGTTTGAGTCTATTACAAAAAAGCTCCTATGATATTTGTAATCAAGTCTTTGTATGTACATATACTCTATGTTCTTTTAGATAAATGCCAAAAATAAGAGTGGCAGCATCATTGGTAGATGTATATTTAATTTAAAAACAAAGCAAACAAAACTGCAAACTTTTTTTAAAAAGGCTCACTATTTATATTTTATTGTTCAGTATATGAGTGTTTAAGTGTCTGCAAATATGTATCAACATATTTGTTGTTTTTTTTTAATTTTAGACATTCTAATAGGTATGCAGTGGTATCTCATTGTGACTTTGATTTGCATTTCCCTAATGTCCAATGGATGTTGAGCATCTTTTCATGTCTATTTGCCATCTATATATCTTTTGATGCTGTCTTTTCAAATTTTGGTCCCCATTTTGTATTTGAGTTTTTTTGTTTCCTCATTATTATATTTGGATAGTTATACTTGGTTGGGGAGAAGTTGAGTTAGATAATACAGTGGTGTTTTTTTTTGTTTGTTTTGTTTTGTTTTCCTTTTTAATGGCAGAAACTCTCTAAGTCTTATGCTATGAGTGGATGGAGAAGAGTTCATGTTTCATCTATGTAGATGTTAGATGTTGTGCCACTTATCAACACAATGCACACAGATGGGTAAATAGTGTTATGGTCCAAAACATTAATTAAATTGTGAACTTACTGAATTTTATTTATCTGTGTGGCTTTCAAGTGACAATTTTCCAAAAGAAGAGATATGTGGATAATTTAACCTTAGGAACATGATGAAACCAAGCACAACTCTATACTAGTCATGGTTTTCCTTATATTGGAGAGTCCTAGTACATACAGCTACCACCTACCAGATGTTTTCTCTCAGATAATCCTTATACACGTATTTCTTCTGTATCCTTGGAATTCTTTACTAAGGTTACAGTACTGGACTACATCAAAGCTTTATGACCCTTCTTTTTTCCAGCCATCAATATTTTTCATTCCATTGCATAAAAGCCCTACCTTCACAAGATGACAATTATGTACTAGTTGCTTAATTCCTCTTTTGTCTAAGCAATGTAATGTTTTATTCTAGTTAAAATATACAAGTCTTCAGAAAGCTCTTAGGAAGATTTAATTGTAACAGAAGACTGATATGGGAGATGGTTTTAGATATATGACTTTTTGCAGACCTTTTAAAATTGCCTTTTATAAATATAGCTGACTGCCTATGTGTAGGGTCCTCTCATTTCACAATGTTATTGATACTTTTCTTTATTTCTTTTATTTATTGCCATTTATTATCAATCCTTGTGACATTATTCAAGAGGTAGAGGAAAACGAATAGTTTGGAAGACAGGGATCTAGAGCCCCAATTCACCACTGTGATATTTCTTCAATGTTTCCAGAACATTAGTTTGGGCTAACAATCATATCTAATAAAAGGGTGCTAAAAACAAAGTTATCTAGGTTTTAAAATTATGAACTTGAAACATATTTGGAACATTTGAAATATCAATTTTTTGTAAACTATAGAGTTAAAAACTAAATACTAGACAACTACTAGGAAATAAGTTACTATGGATGTTATGCTTTAAATTGTATCTGGCAAAAAGATAGGCTAATGTCCAAACCCCAAGTGCCTGCCTCAGAATGTGACTTTATTTGGAAATAGGTAATTGCACAAGAAATTACTGAAGATGAGGTCATTCTGGAGTGGGACAGACTCTTACTCCAATATGACTGGTTATCTTATAAAAAGAAAGATGATGTGAAATGAGACATATAGAAAGAATGCCATGTGATAGCAGAGGCAGAGATTGGAATGACACTGTGTCAAGCCAAGGAATGCCTTAAATTTACAGTCATTTACCAGAAGGTTGCTAAAGGCAAGGAGAGATTCTACCCAGAATCTCAGAGAAAGCATGGCACTGCCAACACTCTGGTTTTGGAATTCACATTTTCAGAACTGGGAGAAAAAATATTATGTTGTTTTAAGCCATCTAATTTATGGTACTTTGTTATAACAGCCGTTAGGAACCATCACAATGAACAAATAAAATTTAATAAAATGTCAGATACCATATGTACATATAGTTTTTATATAAAACATTTCAATATCCACAATAATAGCAGTACCTTGGGTCAGAAAATAATCAGTGAAGTCCTTATTCATATGCAGATTCTTGGGGTTGCAGGTTGAGTTCCTTTGAACTGTTGATGGTTATAGGTCTAAGTTTTCAGTGAGTAATTTTTTCATGTACAGTAGTTTGTTCCTTATTTTCAGGTCATCCTTTACCCTGCCTCATGATTTGTCCTTACTTATTTGGATGTGCATTTTCTCAGGAAGTTAGCCTGAAGGCCACAGAGGCCAGGATGGGAACAAGCAACGCTTGCACATGTGGCAAGTGGAAATGCTGGAAATGACAATGAGGGAGAGGAAATGATACATGCCTCATTTTTAGGAACATAAATTTGGCTGTTTAAAAAAAGAATGAAAGCTCATTATTCAATAATCCTTGTAAAAAATAAAGGACCTAGATGAAAGAGATGGCAGAGGGGCTGGAGAGAGAGATGGTGCCACCAGGGAGGAACACCCCAAATGTTTGATCAGCTGGAATCAGTGACAATTAGATGAACCAATAAAGAATAAAAAATAAAATGACACCAGAGAATAATTTCCATTCAACAGATACTTTATTCCTTATTCCTGTCTGCTTTGTGAAAATGATATCAAAAAGTGACAGAGTTACAGGGAACTATAACTCTTTTTGGCTCTCTTTCTCTTTTTTGCCTCTTTTATGTGTTGTTTTTGTGTAGTTACCCCTCTGTTGCCATACAGGTTGGAGCAGATAGCACAAGCTGAGAGGTCAGTGACTGTGTGGCCTCTGTTGTTTCCAAAACATGTAACTTTTTCTCTATTATAGAGTAATTTCATTCCAACCTCAATTAACAGATCATTAAAAACTCAGTATCATTATTTTTTTAAGCCCAGAAAATTTGTCAGCCAAGATAGTCTGCAGAGCTTTTGTCAGGGAGACAGAAAAGAGATTAGGGAGCATAAAAGGAAGTGATCTTATTCTTGACTCTAAAGCTACAGTTTAAAAATTCTGCTGATAGGACCTAACACATTTGAAGCAAAATAACCCTTGACTTATATTATTGATATGTATAACTTAGATGGGTAGAGAAACAACCGCACTCTGTGATAACAACCTTTGATTCTGGAAAGAAGATATGAAATGAGTTTCCTATTTTATAAGGTCTTGAACGATTCAATTTTCTCTAAAACAACAGGTCTTGATAATACGTTAAAAGCAATAGAGAAAAGAAAAGCAGAGTGCTTACAATAATTTTATTTCATAAGAACAACTAACATTCGTTCCCATCTGTCTCTTTTTTCCTTTCTGAATTCTTGCCCTACTGGAAAATAGTAGAGCAGGGCTCAGTCTTCAATAGGAGTCTCTCCAGGAGACTTTGATTAAAAGTGAAACACCCTTTCTGAACATGCCACTCCTCTGTGTGGAAAATGTCAGTGGCTCATTAGAGACTGGAGAACCAGTCTATTCAGGGAAGGCCAGGATCTGAGCCTTCCTCACTGCTTTCCATCCACCATTCTCATCTGTTACTCACCTACATGATTCAAAGGTCAAATGCTGGGTTTCTTCAATACTGTCTAATTTTCTGCCTCCACGTCTCTATTCATTTTTTTAAGAAAGCATCTAGGTAGCTACCTAGAAATAACTAGCATTTTTTCCTCTATTTTCCATAATAGTTTGGAACAATGTATATGTGCTCTGAGAAGGGTATTGGTGAATAGAGGCAGAGTTTATATGAAATTGCTACCCTTTGTGATTTTCAAAGAACAAACATTATTTATTGACTCGACCTTCCTATCACCTAAATTGGATTTTGTTTGATTGCTGTTTTGTTTGCTAAGTTCAGTGTTGGATTCATCACCCACACACACATGCTTTATTTCCTTTGCCTTTGTCATTTGCAACTTTCCATTACTGCCCACTCATCATCTCAGATCAGTTGCCAAACCAATTTTGAATTTAGTCTCAGGAATGCTTTAAGAAATTTAATCTGCCTCTGTCTCACCAACATTATCATCATATGAAATTTAGTTATTGTCTTCCCTCCTGGTTATGTGACATCAGATGTGGTGCCCCAGTAATACGCATTTAGCTCTTCCTTGAATCCTGATCTGCAAATCTGAATTTAACATGTATATTTAAGAAAACACTTAAGTGATTTTATGACTGGGTAGGAGATTTTTTTTTTTTTTTTTTTTTTTGAAATTGACAGAGCCAGGGCACTTGTTGGCCAAGAGAATCTGCAAAGAATAGACCCTGAAGTTTATCAGTTAGTCTTGTTGATTATTCTCAAGCTTTCTAGCCAATGTATTCTCAGATTTGATTAAATCTTTATTGATTTTTTTGCCTTTTAACAAGGCTGAAAAAACTCAATTTATTATTATCTTCTGAATGTAATTTCCTTGCATAAATCTTTTAATTATTACTATTATTATGCTGAAAGTGAATACATATTATATACCTGTGTATATACATCTATAAGTGATTATGTATGTATATGGACATATGGGTATATACATATATCCTTGTGTGTGTAAACGTGTGTATATGCAATAATGGTGATACCTAATATTTATTGAACATATACTGTGACCTAGGAACTCATACTTTTCATATATTCATTTAATTTTTCAATAACCCTGAGATAAGTATTTCTACTATCCCCATTTTGTAAATGGGGAAAAAGGCACAACAAAAATTTAATAACTTATTAACACTCACACAATCAGGAACCAGCAGATCCAAGATTCAAATCCCAATGGGATTTTTCTAAGGCTTATGTGCTCTTAATCCCTACAATATCCAAATATATAATACAAAGCAAAATAGATTTTCCGTATGTCTTTAGAGTCAAGATGAAGGCATATGGTGGTGCATAGCTAAATATCTGTGAGAAACTTATGTATTTTATTCCTTTTCTGTCAAGGATCTTCATCACCTACTCATGTTTCTCATGTCCACTGAATCCCAGTCTGTCTAATACTGGTTTAAGTCTCCTACTGGCCTCTATCTTAGTGGTGCATTCATCAGCTATCATCCTCTGCCTGCCATTGCATTACATTTGGCTTTTCCACCTGCCAAACAGTTCCATGATTTGATGGGGATTATTGTTGATATTTTTGTGTTTATTCCTGTAATTAAATATTATACTAAACTACACCATAGAATATCTGCTTGATGTGTGACTTCTATGTGATTCCTTTGAAGGTATCTTTACTGAGTTAAATTTGCTTGTTGATAACCTTAATAAGAAGGTTGACTTTAAGTGAGAAAAGCAAAAAATAGGAAAACGGAAAACATTAGCAAGCACACGTATGTTGACTGCGGCACTGTTTGCAATAGCAAAGACCTGGAACCAACCCAAATGCCCATCAATGATAGACTGGACAAAGAAAATGTGGCACATATACACCATGGAATACTATGCAGCCATAAAAAAAGATGAGTTCATGTCCTTTGTAGGGACATGGATGAATCTGGAAACCATTATTCTCAGCAAACTGACACAAGAACAGAAAACCAAACACCACATGTTCTCACTCATAGGTGGGTGTTGAACAATGAGAACTCATGGACACAGGGAGGGGAACATCACACACTGGGGTCTGTTGGGGGCTAGGGGACTACAGGAAGTTTAGCAGGGGGTGGGCAGATTGGGGAGGGAAAACACTGGAAGAAATGCCTGATGTAGATGACAGGGGGATGGAGGCAGCAAACCACATGGCATGTGTGTACCTATGCAACAATCCTGCAAGGTCTGCACATGTACTTCAGAACTTAAAGTATAATAAAAAAAATTTTGATAAAAAAAAGAGGAAAAACTAGAAAACAGTCCCACATTATTCAAAAATCTTTCTGTAAGGCAGTGATTATTAAAAGTTGGTCTTTGGAGTCCCTCGAGAACTTGACAGAAATGCAGAGTTTAGGGCCTTACCTTGTACCTACTGAATCAGACGTGGGGCTCATGTGTTTTATCAGCCTCTAGGTGATCCTGCTACTTTGCTCGATTTTAAGAACCACCATTGTATGGCTCATCCTTATCACTCAATAACTCATGCACATTCACATACATACACATATACACACAAAGACATTCCCAGGGTTTCAACATCAGCTGTATATTGCTTACTTTATAGACATTGGAATATATATTTACACTGAATTAAAACTACTCTTTGAATATTTATCAGATACAGTGGGGCTATAGGTAATTTTATTAGACACCAAATCCTTTAAGTCAGTGTTTATCAAGTTTTGACATTCATAGGAATCATGCTATGCAGATTTTTATTCAGCAGACTTGAAGTGGGGCCTGATAGCCTCCATCTCTAACAGCCTTCCTGTTGATTTCAATGTTACTGGCCTCAGCCTGCAATTTGAGCTGCAACAATTTAGACTCAAGCATGTCCTCAACAAACACTTTCATCCATATCCCAAAATATGGCCACAGTTTTCCTTTACATTTCATCTTTAGTATATCTACAATTGGTTATAACCTTCTAGCACAAGTGATTTCTCATCTGAGCATACTTATCTCTATTCCCATGTTATAAACATGAAATTCTTTTAATCTGACATAAAACACATTCATTTGCAAAGTTGTGACTGTGGAAATCTATCTGTTATTTCAGGCTTAACTAACCAATTCCACTTCCTTTCTTAAATTTTCAGTTTATTTCATGTTGGACATACTCTTATATACCATTTACCTCTTTTTTAACAAGTTATGTAATCTGTATAAAATTATTCAGTTACATAATTAGTCCCAATGTATTTTGAGTTCCCAGAAGACAAATTTATGTAGTTGGTAAAGATCATGGCATTCCCCACACTTACTTTGCCAATGTCTGACTCGCAGATGATACTGAATGCTATTGGCTTAATTAACGTTGCACCTGTCCTGGAAAGGCAGATGAAAATAATGTTTTGATTAGTGAAGTAGATGGCTCTGATTAATCATGTGATATGAATATACTCAGAGGGACCAGAAAAATCATTTAATGAGGAAAATGACCAAAAGTATCATCATCAGGAAGCAGGGAGAGACAGAGACATTTAAAAGCCATTGGTGGCCATGAAGGAATTAGCAGATGAAGTGAAAGATTAAAAAAACAAAAAAGGGTTTTCAGCTATGAACAAAATTAATTCCCCGAAGGTCTTCTGCCTGTAAATAATCCTTAGACCCTGCTATCAACATTATAAAATGAGTTTTTGAAAAGCATATCTGGGCAGAGGAAATAAGTCTCCCCAATACAGATTATTTTTAAATTGCTAAAGAATAACCGTAATACCCAGAGCACACTGGTATGTATATGAAATTGTCGTCCTTTTAGAGGAAAGGATGTACATTGCCCTTATGTACGTCAACCCAAAGTTTCAACTCTCTCTATAATCAGCTGGCGGTCAATTGAGACTCTCATGTGACTCTCTGGCACAGTCAAGTTAGATAAAGTAGCCAGGATTGTTGTCCCAGAATTTGGATTTTCCTCCTATAGAGAATGACTGCAGTCTGAACTTTGGATACAATTTTTTAAACTCAAAAAATATGTTGAAAAACTGAAAAGATGAAGAAAGAACAAATACTAAGTAAATCTGTTTCACAATTTTATTATTTGATTTGTTTTATATATTTTAAATGATTTTCTATTTACTTTGTTTATATACAATTAATATTTTAGATTACTTTCCTAGATAGTTGATTTGGTTTGGCTGTGTCCTCACCCAAATCTCATCTTGAATTGTAGTTCCCATAATTCCCACATGTTGTGGGAGGGACCTGGAGGGGGATAATTGAATCTTGGGGACAGATCTTTCCCATGATCTTCTCATGATAGTGAATAAGTCTCATGAGATCTTATGGTTTTAAAAAGGGGAGTTTCCCTGCACAAGCTCTTTTCTCTTGTATGCTCATATGAGACGTACCTCTTACCTACCACCATGATTGTGAGGCTTCCCCAGTCATATAGAACTGTGAGTCCATTAAACCTCTTCTGTAAATTGCCCAGTTTCAGATATGTCTTTATCAATGGTGTGAAAACCAACTAATACAAGGTAGTGCAGTTTCTTATTTTGTTTTGTTCTGCTTTATATATTTTCCAGCTTTATCCTCCTTTTTGTCATCCTTTTCTTTGTTGCCATTATGGTTTGGAATTTTCAGATTTCAAGTAATTTTTAAATCATTGATACTGGATCTCTCTTATTCTATTTGTAAAAATGAGATTAGATTCAATGTCTTCAATATTTGGAATCTCATGACTCAGTGGTTCTATAAATAATAATGAGATCAGACTTTTCAAACTTTTTAAAAGTTATTGAAAGAGAGAGATAGGAAGTCTTTAAAATTGTTTTCACAGCGTCTTTTATAAGTGCATAGCACAAATGTGAATCTGAAAGTTTTAGTGTTTTAATATGAATTTTAATGGGATGGCAGGAGTTGTGCTGGAATTGGCCAACAACTCTAGAGAAAGAAGGGACTGTAATGAATTGTGTCTAAAAACAAACCTCGCTTCTCCCAGTCCTGGAATGTTGCAGAATATGGTAGTTCCTCCTATGACTCATGGTGCAGTAGAAAGACGGAGTAGAGGAGGCGGGAGCTGTAGGCTCCCAGCACGCTGCAGGCAATGTGATGGTCTGTCTGGAAAGGGCATTGCTGGAATGGAGTGCTGGCCACTGTCAAAGAAACAGGTGGCCCCTCTCTAAGGGTGTCCTTCAGAGGTGATTGGAGTAAAGCTGAACTTTACTCCAAGTAATCCAGGTAAATAGAGAGGGAGGGAGACAGAGAGAAAAAGACACAGAGAGGAAGGGAGGGAGGGTGAGAGGAAGGAAGGTAGGAAAGAAAGGAAGAAGTGTGGGAAGGAAGGAGGGAGGGACTAAGAGGTAAGAGATCATTGAACTGATTTAATCTATATTAGCAATTAAAGACTGAAAAATCCTGTAATACAAAATTTTACTTATGTCAATCCTTAATTTGATAACAGATTTAACCACTAAACCCATTTTTGCATGGAAAAGTCTATTAATTACTGGGATACAATTTAGGAACTGCTGGTGTAGACAAGTAAAGAACATATTTGGCAAAAAGGAGACATGAAATTACACTGAAAATATGTGAATTTACAATGATTCTCAGAATACTTTTTGGGTTATTTCAATCCCATGATTGGAGCAAACACATAGCCAAATAACATCCCCATTTGGGGAACCTCGTGTTTTATACACACTCACTCCTGCTCTTCTTAGTCCCCTCCGTATTTTTCACTTCTGCAAAAACCTCCCTGTGTCTCTAATGTAAAATTAGGTACACTGTTCATTTACTAAGCACAGGTATATACTTTCGGTAACTAAAGAAAGAAAAAGTACTTTTAAGAAAAAAACAAAAAATTATAGCTAACCTAGCACTTGGTGTTCTATAAGGATTAAATTCTTTGCTTCTTTTATGTAATTTTACAGAGTGTATATGTGTGTGTTCAGTGGCAGAAATATTAATTCAAACAAACCTTAAAATATCCTACGAAAGTTCTTTGTGTGATTGTCCTCAGGTGCCCCATGCTGTAGTGAGATTTTGACCAGGAAGGACAGAGTTTGAATCCAAGACCTCGCTTAGACTATAGTGAACAAAGTACATACCTTTCTTTTAATCTTTCTGCGTGTACAGAATGAGTTACTTAGTCCCTTATAGTGTTGTCTCAGCGTGTGAATACTAATAAGATGATGGCACCTGCTTGTTATATCTTGCATTTTCCATCAGTTTTCTTAACTCTCTTTTATCAAGACTTTTCAGCTGTCCTAAAGTCTAATACTATTACAAAATATTTCATTCCATGGAGAATAAAAAAAAAAGAAGATGGTACACTATGATTTCTTTATCAAATGCTGATGAGAAGGATTATATGGGGAAAAAATAAAACTCTTAAAGAGAATAGTGCTTATTAATAATCTAAACCATTGTTTGTCACTACTCTACACTTAGGTAAGCAAAAACTCTGTTTTGACTTTCAAATACCTGGCTTTGTCTGGAATAAAATTTAGCTTGACTGTTTATGGAGCCTAAAATTTCCTTAAACAAGTGGCATACAAGATAATGAAGAGAACCCTCAAAGCCATACTATTTTATTTGATTTTATCTGTATTTACTGAACCCATTATTATAAACTTAATTTGTTTGCATGTTTATTTGCCCACTATATACATTGATGAGTAGATATACAAGACAAGATGAAGAGAAACAGTTGCATGAGAAACCATTGTTCATCTAATCCAAATGGTTGAACACCTCAACTGTTAAATTACTCTTTGAATGTCACCCTATCTCTTTCTTCATCCCCCAAACAAAGCATCCTTTCTGCATATCCAGAGATTGCTTGCTTGCTGACCATCAGAAAAGAGAAAAGAAAAAGTCTTGCCTAAAGGAGAGCTATATAGCTTAGAACTAAAGAAAAAAAAATAGGAAATGTGGATTGGGTGGGGAGTCCTGTGAGAGGAACAAGCACTAAGTTTGCTTATATAGTAAGCCAACAGAACTTTCCCAAGTCTCTTCCAAGGAACTTACACTCCTCCTTCAATCAGAACTGACCATCGGGCATCTTTTAATCCCACTGTTCACTTTCTCACCAGGTTATGCTCTTGTTCTCCCATGGTATCTTGCCATGGATCATCTTCATCTTCTCTTTCTACTTATACAAATATGCCCAGGTGGAAGCATTCTTGGAATGTTCCATTTGAAAGATAAAGTTTTCTCTTAATTCATATATTGCTTAACTGTCAATCCTAATGGGAAAGGTTGAGAAAAAAAATCTAAGAAATACTGAGGAAAAAAAAAGAAATACTAAGAAAAAAATAAAGAAATACTGAGAAAAAAAAAAATCCTGGACCAGATAGTCAAAACATCTCATAATTTGCTAGATATGTAACCTCCCTAACATACAGTAAGTAGTGTCCATGCTACATCTCAAAGATGTTGTCAGGACAGAATGATGTCATGTCTGTGAAATGTTTCCTATAAGGTAATTAGGTATACTTAGGTAAGGTGTTTGCATTGTTTATACCGGATTAAGCTATGATGATTAACATTCTGATGAATATTATATTCTTTCATCTGTTTTTCATATTGCCTCAACCCAATTAACAGTATATTTAGCTTGTACTCCGTAAAGAACCATCTGTTTGCTTTCCTTGATGATGAAAGTAATAAATTTTTATTATAGAAAACTATTAAAAGTACATACAAATATAAAAATAAAAATTAAGTGTAATGTTGTAACCAAGAAATAACTACTATATCCAAAAAAAGCCATATTTATATATTCTTATATGTGTGTATATAGGTGTATATCTTTGTAAACTGTTTTGTTCATTTATCAGCATATCTTTTGCATATTCCTATTCCCCAGTTCTGTTTTTGCTTCCTCAAGTGCAGCCATGGTATTTTTACTTAAGTTGTGTCTCACTAAGCATGTAATACTGTGCCTTGGGTAGAATAAGTATTCAATACATTGGCTTTATTTACTTAAAGCCTTTTGATTGTTTAAATGTAAAATTACATGAAACAGAACTTCTGTCTTCAAAGATCACAATTGTGTTCTTACTGACGAATTGAAGCCATTCCATGTAACTGTGACTTACTTTTCTTTTTCCTTTCCCTTCTGTTTAGTTTGTTGCCCAGCCCAATTGTCAACAATTGCTGGCATCTCGCTGGTACGATGAGTTTCCAGGCTGGAGGAGAAGACACTGGGCAGTGAAGATGGTGACATGTTTCATAATAGGACTTCTTTTTCCTGTCTTCTCTGTGTGCTACCTGATAGCTCCCAAAAGCCCACTTGGACTGTTCATCAGAAAGCCATTTATCAAGTTTATCTGCCACACAGCCTCCTATTTGACTTTTTTGTTCCTGCTGCTGCTTGCCTCTCAGCACATCGACAGGTCAGACTTGAACAGGCAAGGTCCACCACCAACCATCGTCGAGTGGATGATATTACCGTGGGTCCTGGGTAAATGTGTTACTATAGAAAATATAATAAAAACATGTTACTGCCATGGAATATTGCTGCTCAGAAAATATTCATTAACGTTTGGGACCTAGGAATGTTTAGAACAGGTTCTGACTATTTTAGATCCAGGAACCTAATCCCAAAGCTAAACAACCATTTTACAAGCTGCAGTGGACCTGCTTACAAATGCAAAGAAATGTAACCTTAAGTTTTAGAAATACAGATTTTAAGGACTTTATGTTCCATGAATGACCCTTTGGGTTTTTTGTTTGTTTGTCTATTAAAACTTTTCAACTATCTCATTGACCATATGTAAATAATCATTCTAATATTCCTAATAGATAAGTCTTCTAAAAGCACGTACAGATTACTCTGAAGAATTAGTGATTCTATACATAAAGCAACTGCAACCTTTTAAAAAAATCAATCCATTCAAATTTATCTTTGAAATCTGCATTAATTTAAAATAATAGGAAATTAAATAATAGGACATCCTCCACTCTTTTTGATTTTGTCATAAAAGTTGTGTTGAGTCTGGAGCAAATCACTGTAAAGAAGAAAATCTTAAAGAAGCTAGCAGAAACCTTGTTTTCCCTTCTCCTTGTTATTATAGCCATGGTTAAAATTTACATTTTAATTATCCTCTGCTCTATCATACTATGGTTTGCTGAGAAATCACATTTTCTCAATTTAGCTCATCTAAACCTCCGCTATCATATCCACCTCATCATTTGGCTATCAGAAAATATGTGACAAATTTCATGATCCAAAATCTCAGAATATCAATTTGAGTTAACTCTCAAAACTGCTGAAGAGACTGAAATGACATCGAGGCAGAAAAAAAGACAGCCTATTTTAGATAGATAGGCTATAAATTAGTTATATAAATTATAAAAACTATAAGTATTGTCAATAAGAAAAGTTAATAGGGACAAGATTTGATGTTTTACATACATAACTAAACAAAATCCTCAGGTAAACTGTAAAATAGAGTAGATTCTCATTAATCTGAAGTGCATAAAGTCTGATCGTGTTTAAACTGGAAAAAAGGCTCAGGCCAGGCAGATTAGAGTGGCTCATGCCTGCAATCCAGCACTCTTTGGGAGGCCAAAGCAGGTGGATCGCTTGAGATCAGGAGTTTGAGCAGTACCCGTCTCTACTGAAAATATAAGAATTAGCTGAACATAGTGGCCATAGCCTGTAATCCCAGCTACCTGAGATGCTGAGGCAGGAGAATAGCTTGAACCTGGGAGGCAGAGGTTGCAGTGAACCAAGACTGCGCCACTGCACTCCAGCCTGGGCGACAAAGTGAGACTCTCTCATAAAAAAGAAAAAAGGCTCACATAATCTCTAAGTATCCTAAGTGTCCTTTGGAATAAAATAATTTTGACATTGCAGTTGATATTAAGGATAAAATAACCCTTCCTGTTTCATGTAAATTAAATATATCTCATTAAGAATGTTTTCAAGGGAGTTTTCTTCTTAGAAAATGTATTTGGAACAATTCTTACAGAAAAGTTTAGGACATTACATTTTCCATTATGGATAAGTTATATTAAATGTCTAAAATTCTAGTGTCTCAAATAAAATGCAGAACATTTCATTTTGAAAAATACTATAGATGCAACAAAATGTAAGCAGATAGAGTATTCCTAATCTCTCCTTGATACCACCAATGCAAATGTCTCAAGTACTTTCCAGGCAGAATGCACAGTGAAAGGTGATAGTGATACAAAATAAAGCAACAAACAGAGAGCCCTTCTGCTAATGAAGCTTAAATTTCACTGGAATAAATGAGTAATAAACAAATAGATTTGTGATATAATGTCATAAAATGGTAAATAATATTTAAAAAATAGGAGGTCGAAACTTCTAATAGCTTGTCTAGTGAAAACTGTCATTGGCTGCCTGCTACATACCAAGTTTCTAACAGAATAGTCTATGAATGTTGGCTGGAAGAAACTGCACCCAACTACAGCTAAATGATTAAATAAAGTATAGATTGAATTGTGAGTATCATAATTCCAGCTGAAAAAAAAAATCTGCTATAGGCAACATTTTCTCAACATTTCCTGACTGTAGGGAGTTAACTTTACTGAGAATTACAGAATGAAAAGAGATTTTCTAGAATTAAAATGATAATTTGCATGCAAATGATCATCTTGCTTAAATAACGGGCATGAGGAAAAAATGTTTATATATCAAAGAGATATGTCAAACAGCTACATTGTTTACCAAAGTCTGGTGAATTGTGAGTGCCCTGCATCTGAGACTGAGTTCTCAGTGCCTTGCTAGATCCATGATTATAAGGGGTGTGTGCTATGCCGTTGGGCTGTTCTGCAAAAGGCATTGGACTTAAATCCGTGCCCAGGTTCTACCACTAGGAGACTATTAAATTATGGGTGGTCACAAGCTTTCAGGATTTTCAGTGTCTTTGTGTACGAAATCAAAGATTTAGAGTAAATGACATCTAAAGTCCCCCTGAATCCCGTCATCCTGTCTGCTAAGCTACCATTGTTAAGGCAAAGAAAACTGATCTTTTTCGGGAAGGGATGGTGTTGAGGGGGAGAGCCAGGCTAAAGACATCAGGGTAAGAATGCTTTATTCTTTTACCAAAAGTGTGATATATATAAAAAAAGCATGGTCTGATTTGATGACTAGATTAATGAATCCTCTATTCTCTTGCCCAGTCCTGCTGCCTGATAAAGTAAGTGGCCATGAGTCCCTTAACAGAACGTTTCAAAGTTCATTGTTTGTAAAGTTCTAGATTTATAGCATCAAGATTGAATGACTTATAAAAATCATGTGGCCCATCAGTGTGTCCCCCATCATATTAATTGTCCCAGTGGTAGACTGGAACTCTATGGTTTTTTTCTTAAGTCTTCTTGAACTGCCTTAGATTTTCAAACCACTTCACCTCTGTGAGCGACTTGTACAAAAATAATGCTTTTTGATTTGTACTAAATTGACTTCTCTTCCATTTTCAAAAGATCTTCCTCACATTCATAATACTTTGATGTATGAGAAGTTCTCGCTTTAATACCTCTCATTTGTTTATCCTAGCAAAACACTTTTGACTTATTTGTTTTATATATTTATGTCATAAATGTTCACGTTTATCTAGGTAGGAAAATTCTCTAACTTTAAAGCCTAACCTTTCAAACCAATTTCTTTTTCTTCTTAAGTATGGTTTTGCTTAGGAATTTCTGTTATTTTATTACTTTGCAATGTTTCAGCAATAAGAACCATATTCAGCTTCATAGAACCAGTTATCTTGTGTTTCAGTACAATGGCAGAATAAGGTTTCTATGTTATTTCAGTATCTTTAGTGTTGAAGTTCAACACTGTTGACTATTTAAATCTATTGTGTTTTATATCTTTAGAAAGCAGTTCATAATGGCTCTTCTCTCCTTCTGCCATGGTGTCAGTAATAAGTTGGAACTCACCACCCAACAAAGCTTTTAGAATTATTTTTACTTCAGACTTGCTTGTATTGAAGATTATCGACCTTTCCCTTCTCTCATCAAATATCCTCAAGAGATCTTCTTCCACATATTTGCTGTCAGGATGAACTTTACTATATAAGAAAAAAAGTCAAAAAACTTTACAGGGTCCAAACTTATAATGCTGGTCATTGTGATACAGTAACTAATGGAGAAAACTAATCATGGATAATTCTGCTAGAACTCTCAATAGATGAGTAAATTCCATACAGATAGACACGAATATCCTTCTCAGACTGTCAAGTTACGCACTTAAACTAGAGTAAAAAGTAAAACAGTTGTTTGATCAAGCATTCATGTGGGTCTGATAAGAGAGCTACACTTTGCAGGTGTCTGGAGAGAAAGTTTCATTGGAAAGCCTGAATGACGGATTAGAAAGAGCCCGAGGCTAGAAGATAAGAGACTTGGGTACTTTTAGGTTCTTCTGTTCCATGACTCTGAGGCTCTTAACTTATTCAGGGTTTGATTATTAATATATTATACTGGGAATATGAAATAAATAGAATATGAGAAATTTATTTTTATAAAAAATTTACATGCAAACTAAAGCATGTTCTATGTATAATGTGCATTAAGAAAATTCATCTAAATTATAACAAGAGTTTAATCTCAAAGACAGGTCATTTGTTTCTGGAGATAATATGTATTAAGATATGGGAAAAACAAAAAAACTTTTGAATGCCAATTGTCAGGCCTTCCTGAAACCCAGTTTGAATTTTCCCTCAGAATATTTTGTTTCATAACTTACCCCTCCCTTTGCACAAAAAAGTATGAATATGTGTAAAATTTCCACATGTAGACTTATGTAATCAGCTTAGTAAAAGAAATTATAAAATGAATAATGCTTTTCATAAAAGAAGTAGAACTTTAATGAAGGCAATCATATGAATATAGCAGGAAATACTTTGTTCCCATGAGAAAGCAAAATGGCTACTGAAATGACATGACATTGTGAGCATGCCCAAGATTATGCCACAATTAAACAGTATGTAAATCTATGCACACTGAGCTTGATGAGAAGGGTGAACTGAGGAAAAGATGTAACATAAGAGGAGGTCTAAGCTCTGGTAAAAATAGCTTCTATTGAATTCCTAGGCATAAAGTAAGAATTGCTCATAATATCCAGAGTATACATCTTGCCTATAACACATACTTTATTTAACAACTTTTTAAACAAGATTGGCTTCTCATTTCCATAATTTATTTTACATTTTTATGTTTTAAAAGGTTGATATTAACAAGTCTGAACATTTCAACAAGGTCTGCCAAATTGAATATGTAGAATGAAAAGTTGATGATCATATTTTCATCTAGATAAATATTCATAGAGTCAAATAATACTATGTATGGATATATATGTGTATGTATATATATTTTTAATATATTATGCTGAGAATATGAAATGAATAGAATATGAGAAATTTAATACATTTATATTTAGCATGTTTATATTTAATATATATACACATATATGTATAACCAGCTACAGTTTTTACACATATGTGTATATCAGTACAGGGTACATATATACATATATATATGCATATATGTGTATACATATAAAATTCTTCCTTTCCTGTGAATCCTGTGACCATTTTTTCATCTTTTGTCTGAAGTCTTTGAGATCATATGTTTTCATATTTTCAGCCTCACCGCTGAATTTCCCATCTCCACAAGCAGCCAAACAATATTAAGAAATTATATGAAATAAGCCTATTGCTTTCCCCAGTTCTTCCTTTGGCATGGTGCTCAATAATCTCTTCAAACTAGCTTCAGATACACACAGACCCTCAAACACAAACTGCAGAATATCCATTTATTAATTTAAAATGGATATTTTAATTTTTGAGGAAATCGGATAATCAGTACAGTGTGATATAAGATCCTAATTTTACTATTTATCAGTGGGAAAAATATTTTAACATCATCTTCATGGAATTATAAAGACTAACACAGTTAACATCTCAAACAATGAAATATTTATGAAGATTTCAGTTACTGTGTGTGCTCCTACTAATGCTGAACATATTTGTTTATTGGAGAGGAATGAACTCTCTTTAGGCCATGACAATGCAGCATAAATTTGATACACCAAAACTGAAATGTCCAGGCCTTCAGAGAGTATTTGAAAACATGGTTTAGGTGGTTCAAGGGAAGAGGGAGAAGACAGGAAAAAAGCGGTAGTTACCAAAAAAGAAAGGGTCAAAGTAAAAAAACTAGAGAGATTCTTGAATTAGTCTTCACTAGCACAGAGTAACAATGGTAGTAGTAGTAATCATGGTAATTATAGTAGAAACTAAAAAGTTAGGCGCTGTGCTGAGTAATTTAAATGCATTCTTTCGTTTGAACTTCACAACAACTCTGCTCCATTTAATCATATAAATGATGTTAATGTCTCATTTCACAGAGAGGAAACAGGCTTAGAGAATTTAGATTCCTTGCAGGGATCAAGGGGTCACAGAGCTAACAAGTGATAGATTCAAATTCCAGTCAGTGTTAGTCCAGAGCTAGAGTCTTTATCCTTTATGAGACACTTGACCCAAAAGTGTGAGAGGCAGAATTTAAAAAGGCAAAAACAGCTCAGAACATGTCTTCATACTTAAGACTTCTTTGCTTCTATTTGCCAGCTTAGATTTTTACACAGGTGAAATCTGAATGGACCATGGTTTCTGCTTCATTAAAGGTATAGTGCTCTTTAAGATGCACATTCCATATGATTTACTCTTGAATATTATGTTTACTAACACAGCAAACATCACTACCACCACCCTCACATCACCACCAGTATCATCACTGCCTTGTTTCTAATCTAAAACATATTATGTGTGGCTTTCTAGCACTAAAAGAAGCAATCCATTCTGAGAAAGAAAGAATAAGACCTTTGATATGATCTAGAGATGTTTCTTTTTTTGCTTTTCATGTATTAGTTGCTGTGTCCTAGAGTTAAATTTATTTGCTTTAAAGTCATTATTATTTTTAAAAATTTGTCTCTCTCTGTGTGTGTGTGTGTGTGTGTGTGTGTGTGTGTGTGTGAGGGGTACTCAGGAAAATCCAAAACATATATATATTTCCTTTGTGGATATTTATTTTAAAAATGTTCAGAAGTTTTTATTAAGTGGAAGGTGGTAATTTTCATAGTGAAAAGATTAATATTCACTTACTCAAAACTACATATTGGGCAACTACTGCTGCTTACTGAAAACGTAACAAACCAGGAACTGGAGAAATATTTGTTCATTGTCTTCCTATCTACATAAGCATTTTATTTCTTAGTTTTCATGGAAATTTTTAAATTAAATTAGAATCCTATAAAAAGAATGCTTCTGTGCTGATAAGATGTCTCACTTGATTTTTAAGTAACAATTTTTAGGTCAGAAGCTATCAGATGATCTGGAATTCTAAAGTTCTGCACTTCACTCTGACTCTGAAACTAACATGGCATCCTTTCCTGGTAAACTTAAAAATGTGTACTTCCTTAATTATACATTCCTAGTTTTTTTTTCTCAAAATGTTAAAATAATGGTGTCAAAACCCATAGTGGTTTAAGCATTTTTAGATGTCTTCCAACTAAGAATATTTAACATTCACTGTCTCTTGATGTCAGTGTTGTGTGAAGTATGGTCTGCTGACTAAAATTATAATTACTGTAGATTTTTATGACAAATTCAGAGTATGGTTGACTAATTTAGAAATTCCAGAAGTATTTTAAACAGTAAAGACTGAGAACAATTCTGGAAGTCAAATGTCATACTCATGTAATGGTTTTATTAAGGAGCCTCAACATATTTGAATCTAAACATGAAATGGTTTTACTTTTTTCTGTCACTCTCCTTGGCCACCTTATATCAAATATGCTTTCCTTGTTTCCAAATGATATCACTATCAGTTATCATAAATTCTCTAAAATTTCAAGTTATTTAAAAGTAAGCTATGTTCAGTTTAAAACTCAAATTTTATAATCAGCTTAAAGATCTTTTCTTCCCAATAAAGGCCTGACCCATGGCTTGAAGGATCTGGAATTGTCCATCTCTTGCATGTCCTTTAACTCCAACACTGGAATGCAAGGTGGGACACAGACGCTTGATGTTTCCTCATTCCTGTTGCTTTAGGGAAGATGAGTGATGGGAGAAGTTAAATGTCCTGACTTATCGGACACCCTGATCAGAGCTCTTTCTTGGTTGGTTGTCCTGCCTCTCTGGCTGTTACTGAGCCACCTGTGTGATGTTGACTCTTCTGAGGGGTGCATGGCTGTTCTTTGAGGATCCAGTTGTGCCTCTACGCTCCATAGTTCTCTGAGTCAGGGATTCAAGTCTGCCAGGCATCTTCCAGTCCCTCCACTCCTGTACCTAGCAGTCAGTCCCTAATGGGTCCTGGAACCCTAACAAATCCCTTTTGAGTCATGGCAAGAAGGCTCAAACCCAGCCTTTCCTTGTAATATGCACTTACCTCACAAAAGTATCACAGAACTTTACCACCTTAAAATACAGAAGGTCAGATTGTCCTTGGCTACCCTATTGCCAGACTCCACTGTTTTTCTATTTTCTGTGATGAGCTGGACCCAGGGGGAGATGATCAAGCCAACTACCCAACGAGATGCCCCAGCCCGGGTGAGGTAGTGGTTCCTCCTTGTAGAAATTCCCAGAATTTATGAGGGACTTTCTTGGAGTCTCCCTTACTTGACTTAGGGAGGAAGTAGTATTAGTGAGGAAACACCCTTACCTCTCCTTCTGGTATTCCCTTTTAGCACAAAAACTGCACCATCCTGGCCAGATGGTGACACCTGTAATCCAATCGCTTTTGGAGGCCAAGGTGGGAGAAATGTTTGATACCAGGAGTTCAATACCAGCCTGGCCAACATAGCGAGATTTCTTTTCTACCAGAAAAAAAAAAAAAAAAAAAGATAGCTGGGCTTGATAGCATGTGTCTCTAGTCCTTGCTACTCTACCTGGGAGGCTGAGGTGGGAGCATTGCTTGAGCTCAGAAGTTTGAAGATGCAGTGAGCTATGATGTACCACTACACTGCAGCCTGGGAAACAGGGTGAGACTCTGTCTCTAAAAGATAACAACGACAGAAACAAAACAAAACCCCTGCACTCCTTCACTCCTTGACCTATGGCTCTCTCGCCATCTGTCTTCCCAGGTCCACCTCTGTTATAGATCATGGAAGTGGAGGGCTAGGTAGTTGGGAACAGATACAGTTCTGATGCCTCCCAGTAGACCTTGTAAGGAAAAGTTTGGCTACAATTTTCTGTAAGCTCTTTTCAGAAAGTGGATACTTAGGGTCCTTGTCTTCATCTTTGTTTGAGTTTTAAGCCTACTGAGAACAGGAGCTGCCCCTTAACTGAATGCCTCTTAGGGGTCCCAGAAAAAGTGGGTCTCTAATGAATAAAAGAACTCCTTT